>PVJA010016105.1:0-44114 GCA_004027025.1 Myocastor coypus
GCTCCTAGGCTCTAGGCTCCTAGGCTCTTGGTTCCTGGGCTCCTGGGCTTCTGGGCTTGGGGCTCCTGGGCTCCTAGGCTCCTAGACTTGGCGTTCCTGGGCTCAGGGCTTGGGGCTCCTGAGCTTCTGTGCCCCAAGGTTCCTAGGTTTCTAGGTTCAGGGTTCCTGGGATCCTGGGATCCTGGGATCCTAGGCTCAGAGTTGCTGGTCGTGGGGCTCTTAGGCTCAGGGTTCTTGGGCTCCTGGACTGCTGAGCTTTGGGCCCCTGGGTGTTGTGCCACTCCCACACCTGGATCCCCCATCCCTGCATCCTGCACCTCCTCTGTAGGCCAGAGCCCTGAACCTCCCCCGCCTGTACCCCCTGTATCAATGGGTAAGGAGGTCTGGAGCCCCAGGATCTCATGGCCTCCAGCAGCTTGAGCCCCACAACTCCTGAACTTGCTGGGGACCCTCAAACCCCAGCCCACTCTTCTTTCTGTGCTGGGGGAAAAAAAAAGGTGCTCAGGGCATTTGGTGGTGGAAGCCCAGGGCTCAGGCTTGCTTTGAGGCTAGCGTGCAACTTCGGACTGGAGGTTTAATCTCTCTGTGCCACGCAGTTGGGATGAAAATGACAAGTCATATTCCTACTTACTCTTTGAATACTTTTTTAATGCCTCCTTATGTCAGGGGCTGTGTTTAGCATTTGGCTTCTATTATATCATCGGTTCCTTGCCTCGGCCCTTTGAAGCAGGCATTGTTGTGCCCATTTCACAGATAAGAAAACCAAGATTTAGAGTACATAAATTGTCTGTGCAGAGTTACAACTGCTACGTGAAATAATAGCATGTGTGAGGATGGATTTTGGAAAATGTTTATATAAGGGTAATGGTTTCTTATATGATGACTCTTCTGTTACAAAATCTGTGAGATATCTTTAAATGAGATAACTGAAAATAATGAATTATTGCCACTGAGCTTGTGAGAGGGGCCTGGGCTGCACCAACCTAAACCATGTGGAGCAAGGCACTGGGTCCCCAAGAAGGAGAGGGGGGTTCCCTGGATGACATGGCCTTAGGCCTGCCAGGAACCCCACCCCAGTGGCTGGCATGGCCTCCCTGGGCACCCTCATCTGCACAGCCTGCACTCGCAACCTGGATCTTTGGAAGGCACAGCTGGCACAGCTGGCACTGGTGGCTGGGGCCTGGGATGAACAGGTGGGGGAAGAGCGGGGACCAGGCTGCCTCCGGGTCAGAGCTGTGTGTGTTCAAGGCCCAGCCTGCTGAAGACCACAGTGCCTCCCAGGCCTCGGTTTCCTCACAGGGAAGGAGCCGTCCAGGTCAGCCCCCGCTGCCCCTGAGGTGTTCTGAGGCACTGTGCTCATGGCTCACCTCCTCCCTGGCTCCCCAGGACTCAAGGGCCTTCCAGGAGAGGCCCTGATGTGATCTTGGGCAACCAGAGGTAGGGGAGGGTCGCACAGCCATGCGCCAAGTGGATCCAGGCGGTCAGCAGCCTAGCAGCCTGCTTCCTCCTCTGGGCCCAAATGTCAGCAGGTTTCTGACATGTGAGCGCGGCACTTCTGACTCAGCAGTTTGAGGCTGCTGAGTCACTGGAGGAGCCTGGCCAGTCTGCACCCCATGCTGGGCCTGGTGGGGCTTCTCAGGCCTCTGGGCAAGGTCAGCTGTGGAGCCTTGGGCACAGAGGACAGAGCTATGGGACAGAAGTGCCCTCTGCCACCCTGAGTCTTCCAGGAAAGCGACAGTAGAAAGACCGTTTCCTGGAGGCTGTGTTGGACCCACCTGCCCTGCTTTGCAGTGGGGTGGCAGCAAAGCAGACGCTCACTGCCCTAGGTCTCAGAGGCGGAGGCAAGAGGACAAGAGCAGAGGGTTGCCCGGGAGCCGAGCAGTTCCATGTGCACACCACCTGCAGAGGGGCAGAGTCCTCAGGCAGGGCAGGGGGAGAAGCCGGGTTGTACAGGTGTGGGGGAGTCCTGACGCAGGCTGTGTCCCTCCTGCGGCCTCTTGGGCACCTCAGCTCCAGCCAGACTTCTGGGGACACTGTCATGGCCCAGCCTGTGCGCAGAGAGGTAGGGCAAGGTCTTGGTGACTCTGGAATGGAGTAGAATGATGGTGAGGTTGTCATGGGCTTGTACCAAGGTGGAGCTGGGGACCCCAATTTGTGCAGACCAGGGACCAGGGAGATAGCTCCTTGGCACAAGTGCCTGCCTGGCAAGTGCAAGGTTATGAGTTTGAACTCCGCCCCCCCCACACACAAGTGTTTCCCAATTTGTACAGACCAGATTTGCTGGAGTCCCATGGCATTGTGGGAAAGGGTGCAGGGCCAGGGACAGTTATCTCCCAACTAAGGTGGGAGGGGGCCACCTCCTCAGGGGCCACTTGGGGAGCTTTCTGTGCAGCAGAGCAGTGAACCTGAGCGGGGCGCAAGTGTCCAGGCTGGCATGTGTTTGTCCAGAGGAGGCAGGAGCCGCATGGGGGCGTGTGCGCATGCGCATGGCAGTGGGGTTGCTTACCAACAAGGAAGAAGGTCTGGATGCATCCTAGATGTCTCCCTCCTGCTTGCAGACCTTTTGTAAGATAAGGGGGTGGGAGTTTGGGAAGGACCCCGGGCCTTGCCTGAGCGCTTTGAGCCCCGCACTGCTGAGCTGCGGAACTGTGCTGACCTTATATTCCCCGTGGCTGGCATTCAGAACCTCTACACTGGAGTTTATCTGCGAAGAGCGGGCGAGCAGCGGGTGAGCAGCTTGGCCCAGATAGGCGCCCATCTGATGGTTTACGTGCTCAGGGCTGCAGGCGGCACCACTGGGGCTCTTTAAGATACCGCACAGGCTTGGGCATGCGGCCCAGGGATAGAGTGCGTACTTGGCCTGCTCCAGGGCCAGCTCACCTCTCAGCACCCAAACCCCACAAAAAAAGAAACCAGACAACTTCCCGAGTAAGACCTTCAAGATGAGTGGGCCAGACTTCCAAAGCAGGTGGCTGGCATAATATCTAGATCAGGGATCCCCACTAGCTGGCCACACACTCAACCTGTTAGGGGAGCAGGGCACAGGTCGGTATTGTGGCCACGCCCACCACTGACGTTACCACTCAAGCCCCGCCCCGCACCAGCCTCTGTCCAATCAACTGGCCTCTGATTCTCCAGCATACCCACCCCGCGTGAGCTGCCCATTGGGACCACCTGGGTTTGCAGTCCTTATGAGAAGCCCATGGCACGATGATAGAGTGTGCAGCCAATGGAAGGGGCTTGAACTAGCCGCAGGCCCCACATGGTCACACTAGTCGGGTGGAAGACTGTCTTCCAGCAAAGTGACATCTGGTACCAACAGGGTTGGGGTCGCTGAGTGCCGTGGTCCTGTGGGATGGACGAGCCAAAGCTCATGCTGCCACCTGTGGCTGCCCCTGGGAGGCAGGGAGGGGACACGTTTGTCGCTCCCATCCCACCTGCCAGGTGCCCAGCCCCAAGGGATGGCTGAGGGTGTGGGGCCCAGCAGGGTGGTGAGGGCAGTGACAGGCAGGTGGCCCTGTGGCCTCCCAGGGTGGAGACCCCAGGCTGTAGGCACAGCAGTCAGGCCCCCACCTTTCTCGGTACAGTCTCGTGGGCTTGTGTCCCTGACCAAGGAGCCTCAGTTGTGACAGTTGAACTGGGCACCAGCACTCAGCTCCATCCTGACCAGGTCCCCCGCCCTGCTTCTCCCTAACTTTAAATAGTGGTGACATAGTTCAGGCACATAAATAAAACACCATACACAATTTTTTAAAGAATTTTTTATTTTATTTTATTTTTCTTGTTGCAGAACTTTTGTTTGCTTATTTATTTATTTTATGGCCAGCTCAGCCTGCCCTGAGGGCAGGGCTGGCGCAGCATGTGGTGCTGGGGATTGAACTGCAGTCACTGCAACCACCTAGGCTTTCCTAAGCAGGCGCTTTAGGCCACTGAGCCATCCTGCCGGGCCTCACCATACACAATTTAATGAACGCCCTGGCACTCCCTGCCCGGCTGAAGACATGAAGTGGCATAGGTCAGTGAGGGGCTCTCTACCATGCCCACCAGCTCCTCTCACCCCCGCATTCCCCGCGCCTTAGAGAGATGCAGCTACCTTGTGGGAGGCGTCCTGCCACTTGGCTGTGACGGCTGGGGGCCCGCACCCAGGGCGCATCGGGAGCACAGCCCACTGTCTCTTCTCTCACCCCTCGTTTGCTGACAGCCTGTGGCCCCGCCATTGGTGCCACTCTTGGGCCTCAGCAGCAGGCACCGCCTGGCACGGAGCATTGTTGTGTGTGCTATTGTATTGGCCAAGTAGGAGCTGCCACCCTAGGCAGAGCCTGGCCGGGCGCAGGGAGAGCTCCAGGGCACGGGGCCTGCCCTTGCTGCCGGAACGCTGATGGGTGGGAGCTGAGCCACGGGTGCAGCGTGGTCGTGGGCCCCATATGGCTGAGCATCTTCCTCTGGCAAGACTGCTGCAGGGAACTTGGGAGGTGGGGGCCTGCAGTCCTGAGGCAGAGGAGGACCCTGCCTGGGATAGGGGGTCCAGGGCAAGAGGGACGCCACACTTCCCAGAGAATTCCACTGTCTGGAGGGACAAAGGCTTACCTCAGTGTGGTCCAGGGGCCTGGAGGAGGCAGGGTGAGCAGGGAGTCGCGGCATGGCCAGTGGCTGCCTGCATCCTGCTGACAGGTCTGTCCCCTCAGGTGTGCTGGCGTTGTGGGTCCTGGTGACACACGTGATGTACCTGCAGGACTACTGGAGGACCTGGCTCAAGGGGCTGCGTGGCTTCTTCTTCGTGGGCGTGCTCTTCTCGGCCGTGTCCGTGGCTGCCTTCTGCACCTTCCTTACGTTGGCCATCACGCAGCACCAGAGTGAGGGCCATCCCGGATTGGCCGGGGGTGGGGGCGTGGGGGGTGAGAACCGAGGTTCTGGCCCTAGAGATAGGCAGCTCACTGAACTTGCCTAACCCTGGGCTGGCTTCAGTTGGAGTGGGGGAATGGCAGCTCCGGCCCCTTGAGACAGGAGGAGTCATTGGAAGTAGTGTTGGCGTGCGTGCATGAGCTGCGGCCAATAGACAGACCTTTCAGGCTGACCTCGCTCTGGAAGCACCCCCCTACGCCCCTCCCCATGGGAGGAGCCGGAGGCCCTTCCCTCTGCCCCCCGGCGTGGACCACACGCACCTGCGACTCCAGCCCTGCCGGGCCCACACAGCCGAGCGCCCTGACCCCTAGCCCTCTGGGTCTTCCATGGGGGGTGGGTAGTGTTGGCACGTGGCCCTTGAATCAACCCAGGGCTCCACTTCCTGCAGGCTTCACAGACCCCAGCAGCTACTACCTGTCCTGCATCTGGAGCTTCCTGTCCTTCAAGTGGGCCTTCCTGCTCGGCCTCTATGCACACCGCTACCGAGCCGACTTTGCTGACATCAGCATTCTGAGTGATTTCTGACCCTGGGAGCGAGGTCACTGTGGCCTGGGAGCCTCAGGACCTGGATGCAGCCTCTGAGACCTGGGGCTGAGGCCTGGGGTGGGCCTGCTTCAGGCCCTGGGGACCTAGAACTGGGGCAGAGATTCGTGGCAGGATTGGCATGGCTTCCTAAGAATACCGTTGGTCCCGTTTAGGGCACCAGGGGGTCCTTCCATGTTGCTCATTGGGCTGGTTGCAGGGCAGCTTCAGGCCTTTCCAGGTGATTCTGTTTCCTCAGCACACGGTGGGGAATCTGTGTAAGTAGGGCCTGGATGACAAAGTCAGGGTCTTGGGTGGGGTGGTGAGGCCATGGCCCAAGCCGGAGCAGGTGTGGCTCACTGTCTTGCTGAGGCAGAAGGAGCATAGGTCATAAGGATAATCTCTGTCAGAGACCCTGGAACCCCAGCACATCGTCTCTGCTTCTGAGGGGGTTCAGGTGGTCAAGCCATCAGTCTGAGGGGGACGTTTCCAGGGCCCCGCCCCTCTTCCAGCAGAGCTGGTTTCCCCGGGTGTGCTAGCCCCATGTCTCCTCACTGCCCAGCACCTGGCACCCCAGTCCACTCACTGCCTTCTGGCCGGGCTGCCCTCCTCTGACACCCTCAGAGGGACCCGTGTGAGGTGGAGGGCTCCGGGTGCCCATGTCCTTCAGGTGAAGTCACCACTGTGTACGTGTGTCTCTTTCCCACCGATGCGCACTGCCCCAGGGTCCCTGCCTCATCTGTACAGCTGTCCTTCATCCCTGACAGGCTTCTCATGGAAAGGCACAGAGTAGAATCAGGGTGCTGTGAGGCCAGTGGCAGGGAGGGGAAGGGGGGCCGCCGTCTCTGGCAGGCTAAGCACTCTTCCCTGCAGCTGGGTCCTGGGGAGGGACATGGCGGGCTCTCTAGTCACTCCTTCTCTGGTCCTGTGGGCCCGGGAGAGCCCCACAGCTAGGTTCTCCCTGACCCCCAGGTGGTCGAGGCAACCCCTGCGGTTTACTCTGCACCCCAGGCTGGGGCCATGGGCAAGGCCTAGGGCAGCAGCACCCTCTCTGGTGACACCAGCTGTTGCTGTGTTTAGCACTGCCATCTGGAAGAAGGAACCAGGAGTGTCTAATCTTAGCACCTTTTACTGACGAACAGTGGCCCCAGGTGTGGAAGGACCTAGCGGAGCTACAGCTGGGGCTCAGGCCCAGGTGCGTCTCCCTTGGGAGCCATGGGCCTCTGCCCGCTGAGTGTTGGCACCTGTGTCCCTCTCTCTGTTGATGGTGTGGCCACTGTCCTCCCCAGGGTGGGGCAGCAACCCTGAGTTCAGAGTGGCCCAGCTGGAAGAGGCCCAGCCAGCCACGAGCGCCCTCTGATGGCACTTAACGCTTACTCACAGGACATTAAAGCAAATAAAACATTTATTGTTCAGATTTTTTTTTTTCCATTTTTTTGTTTTTTACAAAAACATGCATACGTACACAGGAATGGTGGGTCCTGGGGAAGACACACGCTCGCACACACTCAGTCACACTCGCAGGCACGCACCGATACTTTCCTTCTTGGCCCCAGGCAGGGACCCCCAAAGCCTCCCCTCCTGTGTCCATCTGCTCTCCCACCCTCTTTCCCGCAGCTGTGCGAGTCCTGTAGGGGGCATGAGAGAGTGCAGGGGTGGCGGAGACCCCAGAAAACGGAAGGCTATGGGGGCAGTGGCGAGGGGACTCTGGGTCCCCCGAGCTGCTGAGGAGATGAGGCCTTGCCGCCGCCGCCGGACCAGGACGTGCAGGGCTGCCAAGAGTGCCTGTCCGTGCCCCTGGGGACCGAGGTGGCAGACACAGTGGTCTCCGGTGGGGGCAGCAGCTGGATGGGAGGTCCACAGTGCCAGCTCCAGGAGTGTCTCACAGGCTCTTGGGGCCCATGGTGAGGAAGCTTCCAGGGGCCGTGAGTCCCCTGCCCTCTGCGCCACCCTGCAGAACCTGGGAGGGACTGCCCTGGCCGGGCCAAGTTCACATTTCTGCGTGGAGCCGGGGGCTGTGTGCAAAGCCATGGGTCTGCAGAGCCAAGGCTTGTGGCTGAGGCTGGGCCCACCCGGCCAGTGCTCCTGTGCGGTCCTGAGGGATGGAGGCTGGGGCCCGAACACGGGGGCCCCTGTTCTCAAGTGAGCCCTGCTGGAGCCGGCACCCAGCACCTCCTCTCAGGGCCCCCTCTGGTCCCCATCTGACACCCGGGGTCCTTCTCATGCTCCCTGGTAGGGTGATGGTTAGGGCTGGCTATTGTCCGCCCCCCAACTACCTGCCCAACATCTCTGGAGACCAAGGAAGGGGCCAGTGGTACAGCCTCAGAGGGGCCAGGCAGCAGCCGATCCCTGTCATGGCTCAGAGATTCATGGGCTCCTCCTCTTCCACCAGCTGCTCCGCGGGCCTGGGGGTGGGACAGGTGAACGCTGCAGGCAGGCTTTGGTGCAGCAGGCCCTGCAGCCCCGCTACAAAGCCAGAGTGGTTCAGGGCGGCCACGGGGCTCTGTGGCGGAGAGGCCACAGCGTGGTCTGAGCCCAGTGTTACCTGTCCTTGGCCAGGATGCCCACAGAGAGTGATGCCAGTGCGGTCACAGCCTCGACTTCTGCATCGGCCCCAGGTACCCCGGGCACCCAGAGGTTAGGTGAGGTGGCCAGGCGCTGCATGCAGCCCCAGTATTTACCTGGAGTGAGAAGCTGGGTGAGAAGGATCGGGAGGGCGAGCCTGTCCTCCCACCCAGCACGAGGATGCAGGTCTGCAGCCACCAGAGCCTGTGCCGAAAGCCCAGCCGTGGCCACTCCCAACGTGTGCTGGGGCCTTGACAGTGCCAGCAGGGCCCACTGTGCCCAGGTGGTCCGTGTCAAGTTACTACACACCCTGCTGGCCTGCTGACATGGGGTCCAGCCCCGGTGGCCCCCAGTAGGAAGAGGGCCCCTGCAGGCCACAGGAGGAGTGCAGCCCTGGGCCCAGCCCGGTGACAGCTGCCCACACAGCCGTCAGGACCACCACAGAGCTCCCCCTGCTGCCCGCTCACAGGGAGCAGGGCTCCCCAAGGGCCCAGCGTCCGCACTGCTGTGCCCCCCCCCCCCACACCAAGCGCTCTGGGTGTGGGGAATCCCTTCATCCCCTCCTGCAGCCCTGGAGCCTGCTCAGGAGACAGCATGCTGAAGCAGAAGGTGCCTTCCGTGTGGTCGTCACTCACAGACCTGATCCCTGAGTGCAGAGCTTCTGAGTGCCCTGAGGGCAGGACCGGAGGGGGAAAGGCAACCCAGCCGGCCCTCCTGCTGGCCCTGTCCTAGTCCAGGGCTGTAGGTGACCCAGCTGTGTGTGTGGGCTGCCCACTGCAGCTGCTGGAGCAATGCACAGAATCCCTACTCCCAACCCAGAGCAGCACCTCTCGAATAGCTGGTGCAGGTAACCCTAGCCCATCACGGGGTGGGGGGTGGGGGAGTGGACCCCGAGGGCCCCACCCGGAGGGCCCGCAGCAGCCATCTGCACTCACTGTGTGCCCGGATCACGGCCTCCAGGGAGCGGATGGCATTGAGGTTGGGTTTCTGTTTCCAGCTGTCCTCTGACAGGGGATCCACCTACAACATCAGTCCCTTGGTCATCCTGCCCCTGGGACCACAGCCCTGCCCTGGCCCCTGCAAGGACCGCGACCTTCTGAGCACCAACAGCAGGGAGGTAGGCATGGCTCAGGCACGCTGGCCACGGACCCACCAGGGCCTGTGCACGCTGCCGCCACCCTATCCCATCCCCTCAGCTCCTGGGGCAGTCCTGGGCGAGCCTGGCTCCCCGGCGCCCAGAAGCCAGAGTGGCAGGTACAAGCAGCTTACCCTGTGGCCCAGAAGAGCAGCCACACAGGCCTCGGAGGCGTCGCAGATGGCGGTAAGGTCATGCCCTCCCTCCAAGGCCAGCACCACGGCGCCGCCCGCCAAGCTCATCAGCTGCTGTGTCATGTACCCAAAACCTGCAGGGGTGGGTGCAGAAATCGAAGTGGGCAGGGGCAGGGTGGGGCGGACCCAGTCCCTGGCTCTGGGGTGGCCCCGCTTCTTCCTTTATCACTATGCCTCAGGGCCACGTGCTTTCGAGCGGAACCCACGCCAACCCAGTGCTCCTCACTGGAAGCACAGAGCGGTCAGAGTTGGGTTCCTCTGTGCCTGTCCAACCCCTGCTGCCCAGAGTGTGGCTCAAGCCCCCTCGTGGGAGTGGCCTTCCCAGCCCGGAAACCGCCCGGCTGTGTTCCCAGGGCCCTGACTTGGCCACTCCAGTGTGGGTGCTGAGCGGGCCTTGGCCCGAGCCGTGCTTGTCTGAGGCCTGCGGTCCGCACAGAGCCCTGCGCACCACTGGATTTGGGCAGCCCCCACCCAGTCCCCAGCGTCTGGCTCCTGTCTCCCGCACCCCTCTCTGCAGGCCCCTTACACTTGGCAGAAACGCGGTAGCCACCCAGTGGGGCCGGGTGGCCCTCTGCAGCATCGAACCCAGCTGACACCAGGACCAGGTCGGGAGAGAACTCCTGGGCAATGGGCATCACCACTGTCCTAGAGGGTTGCACGAAGGGAGTTGTCACCGTCCCAGGCCCAATGCACGAGCAGAGCGAAGTAGAGCCCAGGTGCCGGCCTGTGCTGCCCGGCTCCTGCCAGCTTTCCCAGGAGTACCTGCTCTCAGAGCTCTAGGCCTGGCGGTCTGTGGCACCCCGGCTTCCTCTACCTGGCGGCCACCTTGGCGCACACATCCTGAGGGTGCTGCCACCCAAGAACTGAGCCAGCAAGAGGCAGGCAGGAGCCAAGGGTAGGATGTGGGAAGGGCTGAAGAGGACTGCGCGCCTGCGTGCGTGCGTACGTGTCAGCATGAGCCAGGGCAGGGGCAGTCTGACAGCTAGCTGAGCTAGTCTCTGACTACTGAGCCACAGGAACTGGAAGTGCTTGGCTCACCTTACTGGCTGCCACCGAAGAGCGGATGGGTCCCCTAGACCCAGAGGTCCTGGCCACCAAGCTCTACGCTCAGCCTTTCCCTCCACAGGTGCCTAGCAGAGACCTCTCTCTAGTCTTGACCCAACTCTGGGCTCTGCTTTGGTGGCCCCCGATACCCTGGGCTCTGGACACAGCGGCCGGGAGCATTCGTCCACAGTCCCGCAGAATTAGTTCTGGTGGAGATTATCTCCAAAAAAGGATTTCCAGAATGGCTTCTGGGCTCCCTCTACCCGTGCGGTGTGAGGACCAAGGTAGCGCAGGAAAGGGCTCCTACGTAGGAAGCCCTTCTTTCAGAGTTCCCTTTCCAATATGGAGACCACTTGAGGACAGCTGGAGGGTTTCTTTCTTTCTTCTTTTTAGTACTGAGGATCAAATGGGGCACTGCGCACTTAGGCAACTGAGCTATCTCCCCAGCTGACAGTTGGGGGTTTCTCCTCTGAGCTCCAAGAATCTTCTGGTGACTTAATGTGGTGTCCTGCTGGCTCCACCCCACAGCCCCCCCAGCATACTGTGATGCTGGCTGTTTGTCCTATGTGACTTTAAGAATGGTCCTGGCTGTGGCACCCAGTAATTGGGCAAGGACAGGCTGGCAAGCCCACGGGTGGCACCTCCAGCCTGGCGCTTCAGGGAAGGGGCCAGGCCAGGACTGGGAGCTCACCTGAATGCCGCCAGGTACTCGGGATCCCCCATGGGAGGATCCAGGCCTCCAGCCCAGGCCACGTTGACGTTGAAGCCTTCACCACTGCCAGCTCCGACCTAGAAAAGCAGGTGCCCAGGAGACCTGAGGAAAGCGGAGCCCCAGGCTCCAGGGTTGCCAGTCTCCACCCCACCTCCAGAGGAAGAGACACCAAGCCCTCTGCCCAGGGCACTCGGCGTGGAGCGCACGGAGAGAGTGCTACAGTCACCAGGCCGGACGACGGACCCAGCGCACTCACCTCGTCCACAGCCCCACTGCCCGGGAAGAAGTTGCCGTCGTCATGGCGATGCAGGGAGATGTAGAGCACGCTAGGGTCCTGGTAGAAGGTCTGCTGGGTGCCGTTGCCATGGTGAACGTCCTGCGGCAGGGGAGGAGCAGGAGATCAGGAAAGGTCCAAAAGCAGAGATGGAAGCCAGGACGTGTGGGAGGAGCTTCAAGGTCAGTGACGATTCTGAGGGAGGCTCAGAACTTTATGGCGGGGGCAGAAATCACGGTTCCTAGAGCCGTGTGGTGGTGGTGGGGTCCCCCATAACTCACTGCCTGGCCCTGAGCACCTATGTGTAGGGGAAAGCCAAGATTATCAACCAAAATCCAAACGGCATTCACGGTGAAAGTGCCTAGCGCTGCAGGAGAGCCCGGAGGGGGCAGCCCTCCCACCACCCACTGTGGGCCGCCCGGCAGCTCCAGGACATGGGCACTACCACATTTTGCACACGGGGAAACTGAGGCTCAGGGAGGTAGGGTGGAACACAGACATGCAGAGGCCCCCTGACAGCACGGCCCGAAGACCCCAGGGTGCTAGGGAGCCGGACCCACCCAGTCCACGATAAGGATCTTGCTGGCTCTGCCCCGCTGTTGCAGCTGCCGGCAGGCGATGGCCACCGAGTTGAAGAAGCAGAATCCCCTGGGGGGAGAGAACGGTACTGCCAGCCTGTGCCCCCCGCGACCCCCATACCTCCAGGACTCGACAGCCTCTGCCCCAGGCCCTGGCTTTGACTGACCCACAGCGGGGCCCTGAGGACCGGTACCCACCTCACCCCACGGGGACCCCCCCCCCCAGGCCTTACATGGCCGTGGAATGATCTGCGTGGTGTCCTGGAGGCCGTACCACAGCAAAGCCGTTCTGGAAAGCAAAGGAGCAGTTAGCACGCTCATGGCCAGCGCCTGGCCTGTGTCTGCCTGAGCCTGCAGCTCGCTCAGGCCCTGCCCGAGATGGCTGCAGGGCGGGGCCTGTCTGAATGTGTCCAGCCTTGGGCTTTCAGGCTGGGTCTTCCCTGCTGGGCTGGACCTGGACACACAGCCTCTCTCGGGTGCGTCCTAGCAATTGTCACTTGGCAGTGAGCTATCATTGCTGCCTGAGATCTGCGTGCCAGGCCTGCGCCAAGCCCGCTACCACCCTCACAGTGTCTCCAGCGGACAAGCACTACCCCGTTTCCAGTTTACAGAGGAAGAGGGAAGATCTGAAGTTCAGGTGATTCAACAGCTTGACCCCCAATGCCTACCCCAAAAGCTAGGTGGTGCCCTTAGCTGCAAGGCTGTGCCACTGGGGCCCACCTGGACACCAGCCCCAGCTAGCGTGTGTGTGACCGGAGGACAAGCCTCCCTGAGGCGCCTGGCCCAGGGCACAGAGCACAGCACTAACCCTCTCCACAGTGCCTGAGTGTTAGAAAGAGCTGCCAGGGGTCACAAGGGGCCCAGGGACAGCCGAGCGCCCCAGCCCCCAATCTTTGTGTTGTGGTTATTGTTTCTGTGTTTGTGCAGGGATTCACTACACAGCTTAGACTCATAGTGACCCTCCTGTCTACAGTCTCCCTAGTGCTGGGATGGCAGGCATGCGCCACCATGCCTGGACTCCACCGGTTCAGCGTGCCCGGTATCGGGGCCAGCAACATGTGGTGCCGGGAATCAAACCCTGGCCCCTCACGTGCCTAAGCAAGCACTTAGTCCGCTGAGCTATCTTGCCAGCCTGCAGCCCCAGGTCTTAAATGATATAGCTTCTTGGGACCCAGTGCCTCCAGGAGGCCAGGGCCTGGCAGCTGGGCTTCTCCCGGACTCCAATCTCAGCCTGACCCCAGAGCGTCCTAAACCCCGCAGCAGTGTCTGAGAGGAAAGAGAGGGCTGGCACTCAGGGCCTGGGCCCCGCACCCTGCCCCGTGTGGCTGCTGCGCTCGGCCGCCTTCCCCCAAGCCCCTACCTTGAGCTCTCGGGATGCTACTTTGAAGGCAAGGTCAGTGACACTACCCGCAGCCCAACGGGCGGCATTGGAGGAATGCAGCTCGTTCCAGATGGTGTCCGTGTCCACCTGCGGGGGCCAGAGCCAGAGCCCGCATCATCCAAGGCTTCCCGCAGGAGCCAGCGCCCCACAGGCAGAACCCACTCCACGGCCAGGACCCAGGGGCAGGGAGCTGGGCAGACGGCGCTGCCTCCCCAGGGCCCCACCGCCCAAAGGCAAGGCCTCCGGTCCCCCAAGCCCCGTGGGACTGCTCCTTCCCAATGTCAGTCCCGGCACAGCCCATCTGAGCCACACTGCGGGTGGCAGCATCACACCTGCCTCCCCCGCAGGGGAGGGGCGTGGCGTTACCTGGGCGGGATTGGGATTTGGGCCTGGAGGGGGTTTTAAGCCCCAGCTGAGTCTGCTCAGGCCCTGCCGCATGGTCGGAGCCGGAGGGGCCGTCTGCACCACTGTCTTCCACTCGGGGCCCCTAGCCCAGGCTGGGAGGCCCCCCAAACCCAGTCCCTGGGCCTCAAGGCTAGGGAGGGGCCGGGGGGCATGATGGGGAGATGGGGAGGGCGAGGCGGACCAAGAGAGGCGAGGAAGGCAGAGAGAGTCGCAAGAGGCTGGAGAGAGAGAGAGAGGACAGAGGGAGAGGAGGGAGGAGAGAACAGAAGGAACAGTTGGAAAAACCAGAAAGCGCAAGAAGTGGGGAGTTGTGAACAGGGCGCTGACTCGCTCCCACGCAGCCCTGCGCTAGGCCGGCTCGCTGCTGCGCTCAGCCTCCGTGCCCCACTTCCACACATCATGCCCCGAGGGACCGCCTCAGGCGGAGGTGGGGAGCCACACCAGAGGGTGCAGTGGCCTGAGGAAGCCTGGCTGGAAGGCCAGAAGCCACAGGACGAGCCTGGGCCTCTAAGGACATGGGGAGCACACCTCAGAATCAGGACCAGCAGCCCAGAGTCTGGGGACTGGGCCCATGCCAGGCAAAGCAGCTGGGGGCCAGCAGGGACTGGCCACGGCCGGACCTCAGGGGCCTAGGAAGGGCATGGTCCCTAGAAGGGCACAGTGCCAGGCTCCAGTCCTAGCCCTGCCCTTTGACCTTCACTGAGCTTCTACCAAGCACCTCAGAAAGTACAAGGCTCAGGGTTCCCTGCTCTGGGACACTCGTGGGTCCTGGGACACCTGTGCACAGGACCCGCAGAGGGCCAGGCAGCAAAGTGCCTGGCCACCATGAGGACAGGGGGCGGGGGCCGGGCCTGGGAGAACAGCAAGGAGGAGAGAGAGCTCTCGGCAGTGCCCACCGGGCACCCTCAGCACTTACCCCAACGCCACCACAGGGCAGCATCACGAACATCCTCTGTGCCAGGAGCTCTGTGGGGAGAGGCCCAGCCCACGTGAGGGTGGGTGCCCTCTGCTTCCAGCACAGCCAGGGGCAGGGTGGCTCAACAGCGGGAGCAGGTGGGGGTAGGGGAGTGAACAGTGCCTTGCAGGGTGGGCACAAGGGCCTCAGAGGGAAAGGACAGTGAGCTCGGGGCAAGGGGCCAGCAGGCAGGGCTGCAGAGACGGGAGCCCCCAGGGACGTGCTAGGCTCAGCCCTACCTGATAGCTTCTCGTTGTCCAGCTTGAGGCGGCTGAGGGGGTTGGTGCCGTAGAGGAGCATGTGCCGCTCAGAGTGCACTGACTGCAGCTCCTCCAGGGAGGCCTTCCGGCCCCGGAGACACTGTGGAAGCAGGTGCCCAGGAAGCCCCTGAGCCCCCGCCCGCCTTGCCCACCACAGGCCCAGGCCTCGGGCCCCCCCCCCCCCACGGTGCTCACCTCACACTGGCTCCGGAGGCCGCGCTCCTGCAGCCGGGACCAGATGCTCTGGATGCGGCCGGCGTGCTCGGGGTGTCGGCTGTTGTCTCCGCAGGAGCACTGGTGCTTCAGCATCACGGAGTCGTAGACCAGCCCTGCCGGGCGCAGGGTTAAGAGGGGACCCCAAGAACCCTGCCGGCCTCCGCCACGTAGACCCTCCCAGGGCCAGGCAGGCACGTGGACTTGCCCCCTGCCGAGACCCGCCTGGTACTCTCTGGAGGCGCCACACCAGGCCCACTCTCGGGCACCACGAGCCCACTGGCTGGCTACCCACTTGCTACCCGAGTGCGAGGGGGCGGAGTCACAACACTTAGGAAACTCCACGTCTAGGAACAGGGAGGCGGCCCACAGTGACCAGGCCGGGGATAGAGCTCACAGAGCCTGCAGCTGTCTCTCCTAACTGTAAGCGGAAGACACTCTAGGGAAAAAACTCACAGGTACTGAACATACAGACTTTCCCTCATCCCTAAAGGATCCATTACAGTGACCAAGTACGAAGCAGTTATGTCCCATTAGGTATGAGATGACTTAAAGTGTGTGGTAGGGCTGAGGTGCAGGTCACAGGCCAAGAAGAGACTTGAGCATCCAAGGAGCCTGGCGGTGGGGTTGGGTGCTGGCACCAGCAATCTCCAGGTACCAGGGACACCTCCAGGTGCCCTGGGGCTGCCTTGCCTCTAGGGACGGGCCATGCACACTCCCATGGAAGGAGTGTCTTCTGCACACCTCGGGACACCAACAGCCTTCAGGGTGCTCACACACCTGACCCAGGAGGGCCACTGCTTAAGCATGAGCCTCAGGAAATAATTCCAGACATGAGTGAAGGCTCATGCCTGAGAAAGCTAAAATGGGGGCAGGGGGACAGGGAGCAGTCTAAACATCTAGCCCCCATGAACCAGCAGTAAAATACTGCAGTGGAATGGAAGAATCTGTCTTCGAGATTAATCACATCAAAAAGTACTCTTAAAATGCCAACAACACACAGCTGACGTGCTTGTGCTATCTGTGTGACGTGTGTGGCCAGGACACTCTGGGCTGAAGGACAGCACGACCTCTCGGGGGCTGAACATGGTGGCAAGAGACCCACACCGCTCGCCCTGGCCTGACAGCCACTGACTACATAACTACAGGTTTGCACCCTAGGCCTGGAGGAGCCCTGTCAGCCCGGCGGGGAAGACAGTAACCACCCCTGCCCCAGCACTGCGGGCCACAGTGACACCTTGCACGCAGGACCTCCTACAAGTCCTCTGCCAAGACCCCGGCACCGCCATGGAGACGGACGGACTTGCGCGCCTTCCCTTGGGCGCCCCAAGGCTGCTCTCACCTGTGATGAAGGGCAGGGCCTTGGCGGGGCTTTCAGAGCTGGCGAGGACCCGGGGCTGGCACACGGGCTCTGAGGCCGACAGCGAGGCGGGCGCAGCGGGGGAAGACTGCGTTCTGGACAGAAGCCGGTGTCCACCCTGAGCCAGGGGAAGCAGCACGGGGTCCCCAGAGCCTGCCGGGGGTGGCCGCCCAGCCAGACGCTGCTGTTCACGGAGCAGCACCTGAGGGACACAGACATGGAAGCAGGGGCCTCAGTCTCCCCACATTTGCTCCATCAGCTCCTGCACCCACCTTGGTCCTCCCGAAGAGCCCCAGAGGCACCGAGCCCTGCTTCCCACCTGGGCGTGGCTATGACTTTGAGTCCCCAGCAGCCCTCTGAAGACCCACACCGACTGCCCACCACCCAGCACTCCTGGGCCCTGGGGCCGCACCCCCAAGGACCCACACCGACTGCCCACCACCCAGCACTCCTAGGCCCTGGGGCCGCACCCCCAAGGACCCACACCGACTGCCCACCACCCAGCACTCCTGGGCCCTGGGGCCGCACCCCCAAGGACCCCCAAGGACCTGGGACCTGCTCTGGACCGTTCCCGTGGCCATGGGGGACATGTCCTCCCCCACCACGAAGCTGAAGTTAACCCCCCCAAGTGGCCTTATTTGGACACGGTGTCTTTGCAAAGCCCCATGGCTGGGTCCCCTGGGCAGGCACCAGGGCCTGTCTCAGCCCTACTGCCAGACATGTGAGGAGGGGTCACAGGTGGTAGCAGCAACGGCAGCAGCAGCAGCAGCAGCAAGAGGAGGAGGACAGGAAAGCCAGCTGGGCGAGGAACACAGCTCCACTCACTGTATGTGCATGTGTACGTGGAGGAGGCTGGGCGCACGCGTGAGCATCCGTGTGCTGCAGCCCGGCCTGGTATGGCACCAGGGACCCATGAGCCACCCTGGCCCCAGCGTGTCTCCGCATGGACCCTTCTCGCCCTCCTGCATCTACTACAGGGCTGCTGACCTCCCTGAGGGCTCCCAGTGGTACCTGCTGGTGGTGCTGCAGGACAGGGCCCCTGGCCTCTGGCTGCCTGTGCTCTGGGCTGCCATCTGCCATGTGGCCGGAGCCGCTGCCGTCTGCCTCCAGGTCCTCAGCCGAGGGTATCTGCTGCAGCCGAGGCTTCTCACTTGGCTTAGCTGTTCTCTGGGGAGGGGTGACAGCCAGCTAAGAAGCCCCAGCACAGCGAGGTGGACGCCTGCCCATCTTGCCAGGGTCCCAGCAGCTGCTTCTCTTCCGCTACCCCGGTCCCCGCCCGCCCAAGTCACCCTTCCGCGAGCACCTCCCTGCCTAGTGCTTCTCACCTTCACCAGGGGAAAGTGAGGTTCCCGCTGCTCCCGGCAGGAGTGTAGGGGGCCCAGCAGCGCAGGGCCGGCGGTGCTGGGTGGCAGGGGCTCAGAGCGGGTACGGCTGAGCGGTCGGTGGAGGCCGGATGCGCAGAGCTGCTCACTACTCAGCAAGGACTGGGCGAGGGGGAAGGGCAGGGCCCCGAAACCGGGCACTGGAGGTAAGGGGGTGCCGTGTAAGGAGGAGGCCATGGAAGAGGCAGGGCCAACGGATTCCAGGGGACACCGGGGAGGGGCTGAGAAGCCCTGGGACTCACCAGTCAGCAGGGGGGTACGAGAGACCGAAGGGTCCAGGAGGAGAACGGGCTGTAGGCGCGAGGGCAAGGCACCCCCTGTCTCAGGCTCCAAGCTGTGGGGCAGGAAGAGGGGGGCATGGGGGGTCCCCAGGATGGGACCCCGAGGGCCCAGGGTCGGATGGGTCCTGCGGTCTCCATCAGCCTGTGGGAGAGGCAAGGGGAAGTCACAGGGAGGGGCTTCAGCAGGGGACTGAAGGGGGTAGGCGTGGCAGCAGGGTGAGGATGACAGAGGCTGAGGGGGCGTCCCAGCCACTCACCCTGGCAGGGGCAGGCAGCCCCAGCGTGATTGCGGGCAGCAAGGACACTGTCGGCAGGGCGAATGGAGCCAGAGAGGTCTCCTGCAGCCGCAACCGCTGGCCCAAGAGTGCCTGCTGTGGGGAGCAGGGTGATGGGTCACCGGTCCCAGACCTCTAACCCAGCACACCGACCCCAGGACACCCAGAAGACCCTTGTCGGGGCAGGCTGGGCCCTCGTGTAGGAGAGAGACCAAGCTCACCAGCGCCCAGGAGTCTGGACACTTACCTCAGAGCCCAGGACGGGGTTGGGGCCGTGCTCGCTGTCATTGGGGGAGCTGCACCCCGAGGCAGGCGTGCTGCTACTGCTGGGGGAGGAGTCTGAGGGGGAGCACAAAAGAGGGTGGTCAGGGGCCTGGGGGGTGCAGTGCCGACTGGCGCACCGGGCAGCGTGGCTGGCACGCCTCCACGCAGAGGGGGACAGCAGCCACAGCTAGCCTGTGGCACTTCGAGGCTGTCTTTCAAGATGTCACCTCTTCTGGACACACATCAGCTAAGCAGCTACGCAGCCTGCTGTGTGACACACACGGAGGCACCCTGAGGGGGCCCCGCCGGGCTGGGGCCCGAGCCCAAAGCACCGGTGCCCTGCGGCCTCACCTCCTAGGGGTTCCGCAGGTCGCCGGCGGAGGCTGGAAGGGGCACTCTCCTTCCTGAGCAGGGGGTTCTTCCTCCGCTCCAGGGACTTCTTGGGCTTGTAGCGCAGCTTCAGGTTGGGCTCGGAGGCTGCAGGAGCCCAGCATGACTCCGGCCGCAGGAGCCCGGGCACCCTCCGGTGCCGCCCTTCAGCTCCTCCCCGCTTCCCTCCGGGGCACCGCCAGCCCCCTCCCAACCCACAGCCCTGGCCCTTACCGAGCTCTCCAGGAGGGCCCGGCTCACCTGTCTTTCGCAGCGGGAAGTGCTCAGGGGGGTCACTGGGCAGGCTGGGAACGGGCGGCAGGAAGCTGCTGAGCATGGAGCGGGCAGCTCCTTCCGTGTCCAGGGGCTCAAGTGCTCTGTGGAGCAAGAGCCAAGGTGATCGAGGGCCAAACCCAAGGCCAGAGACTGCGCTGGCCCAGCGTCTTCCTCAGCAGGCCCCAGGAGCACAGGGACCGTCTGCAGGTGGCAGCAGTGGGCCACAGCACAGGGCTCCCATCTAGGCGTGGCAGCCAGGAGCTGGGCACTCGGGTGGATGGCCCCAGGACTAGGGACCTCCTGCTGGACGAACTGCTGTACTCAGGGAAAGACACAGGGCGGGGAAGGGCTCATGAGTGCAAGAAGGCCAGGGCAGGCTGTGCGTGTGTGTATGCGCCTGTGCGTAGGAAGGGCCCCGGGAGGCATTGGTGAAGACAGCAGGCATCGGTCAAGAGGAGCTTGGGAACACCTCATTTCTATGAAGGAGGCGGGGGGTGGGGCAGGGAACCACCTGTAGGGGATGCTGGGGCTGTTGGTGTGCACGGTCCTCTCCAGCGCCGCCTGCTGTTTCTTCAGGATCACCTCAGCCAGTTTCTGCTTGACCACACTGCTGGCCACGGCACCTACAGGGGCAGAGGCCGTGGGGATTGGGAGCAGATGGACAGGTGGCCTCGGGCACATTCTGCCCCTCCCTCCCCACCTCCAGGACTCAATGTCCTAACCCAGCACAGCCTCGGGGCACTGCGAAACCCAAGGGCCGGTGCCACCTATGAAGCCTATGGGCCCCGCAGGGTCACAGGCAGAGGGTGCGAAGCGAGGGGTCGCGCTCCCACCTCGCTCTCCAGGCCAGGGGCAGGAGGTGGACACAACGTGGGTGGGCTCCTTACTCCGCTTGCTCTTGTCCTTATTGAGAAGCTGCCGCAGCTCCTGCTCCTGCTGCCCGCCCTGCAGCTCAGGCATCGATGGGTCCATGGACAGCTGTGGACAGATGGACGCAGCTCAGGTGGGCAGAGGGGGGCATAAGGCTGGGCTGGAGTCTGGGCTCTCCGTGCTTACCCTCATGGGCTCGGCTGGGCGCTGCTGCTGCTGCTGCTGCTGCAGGCCTGCTAGGAAGAGGTGGCGATGCAGGCGCTGGGGGTGCTGCAGGGCCAGCAGCGGGGCCTCTGGGGGGGGCTCCACTGAGGGCCGCTGGCCCACGCGCAGGTCCATGGGCTGGGTTTGAGAACCTGGCGTGTCTGCTCGGGGTGCAGGGCAGCCTGGAGACACAGAGGGTGGGTCAGAGGTGGGGCGGGTCACCAGCTTGACAGCAGCAAAGCCCCCTGGCCATCCTCTCCCACTGTGGCCTCTGGGGTCCAGTGAGCAGTCTTACCTGTGCAGGGGCCCAGCTGCACATTCGCTCTAGCACCACGGCTCGATCAGAGAGCCACCTGACTGCCCACGGGCACAGCGTCTTCCCGGGGACTCGCTCCGCCCTCTCACCCTTGGAAGGAGGGGTTTGCCTAGCTGCCTCCCGATGAGCTGGGTGGACAGGCCCAGGTGTCAGCCTCAAGCCCAAAGGGCCTCAGAGGCGAGGCCTGGAGCCCATGGCCAACCCTGGTGACCACTGTGAGCCTGCAGGACCTGGACTAGAGCGGTTTCCTCAGCTCACCCGTGCCCATCGGGTTAGCCCTGCCAGACTGGGTGAGAATGCCAGGCCCGTCTCCTTGCCACCGGACCGGGTGAGAACACCAGGCCTAACTGTCTCCTCGCCACCATCCTCTTGCCATGCCAGAAACACCCTGCCAGGGCCGTGGGTGACAGGCCACATATGGCTGGCCACCAGGCCAGGGTCCACACCTGCAGAGCGAGCTCCGCTGTGGTGCAGCTTCTGCTGTCCCTGGGCCTGGGGCACTGCAGAGGCAGGCGAGCAAAGCACCCGCCGTGGAGTTGGAAATGCATCAGTGTCGATCGTAACCCCAACAGCGGGTGCAGTGCAGACCCCGCTCTGCAAGGCGGCTGTCAGCCACCCCATGAGGCCCAGGTTCGATGGCCAGGAGCCACTCCAAGGTCACCCACAAGTGGCGGAAGTGGTTTTTCTCCTCGGGCAAGGGAAAAGGGCTTTACACTGGTGTCCCCGAGAGGCATCCCTGAGACAAGAGCCGAGCGCACAGGCTCCCATCTTTGACTCGGCTCCCAGGGCACCAGAGATGTGGGCCACGGGGGACAAGACGCAACTGTGTTCCCTGCACTGTTTGCCAGGCAGTGCGAGGGGTCCGAGCCTCATTCTGGTCAAGTCCCACTGTCAGTGCCAACACAGTCCTGCCACATGAAAGGCCCTGTCCTCCCAAGAGCTGGGGCACCAGCTTCCTGGAGATTTCCTGGCTGAACCAGGGCTCAGGGAAACCCAAGGTGGCCCACCCGCCTCAAGGCCAGCAGCTCCGGCCTTGCGCAGCGTCCACCACAGAAGGAAGGGCGCTGCACGGAGCCCTGGGCGCACCCAGGGGCTCTGTCACCTGGTGTCCGCACAGCCTGCTAATCCACGCACGCATATGCGCACACGCACGTGCGCGCATACACACGCACACACAGCCTGCTGGCTCTGCCCTTGCAGAAGCCCACGTGTCTTCTGTCTCCCAGGTCCTCACGCTTACACGCTACCTCTCCACATCTGCCCCCAGCGCTCCGAAGCCAGCATGGGCCTCCTGTTCCGAGACACAGCCCAGTACCCCATCCCACTTGGGCTTCCCTTGGCAGCTGCGGGGCGGGCAGGGACCCTGTGGACAGCAGCACCACCTCCGGCTGAGGCTCCCCAGCCCATGACTCGGTTCCGTCCACTGCTCACAACTCCCCAGCCTGGCACACAGCAGACATCAGCAAACATGCCTCCGCACCTCTCGTCTAATGTCGAGCGAGGTGCCCTGGCCCTGGGCTGTGGCTCTTAACGATTCTCAGATGAAAGGATGAACTCTGAACCAGCCTCCTTTCACCTGGTGCTGACCCCACTGCTCCTGTCCTCTTATCCGTGTGCCCTGCTTGCCCGAGCTGCCTGAAGCTTCGGCACAGCTGGCACAGACGCAACAGTGCATGCCCTCACCTCTGCCCGCCATGCCAGGGGTCCTGCGCATAGTGCAGTGGACGCTGGCTGGAGTCGAGGAGTGGGTAACCTCGGCCCTGCGGGTGACATCTAGGCCTGTGCTCACCTCCTAGACCAGCAGTGTGCTGTCCATGCCAGTCCTTCTGCAGGGCGGACCTACTGGACCAGCGGGGAAGACCAGGGAGAGAACATCTCACCAGAGGCCCAGGAGAAGGAAGCCCAAGAGCACACCTCAGCAGTGCCCGACGGCGTGGGCCCGAGCCTGGGCATCGCTCTTGCTTCCTTTCTGTCTCACCAAGCCCGGCCAGGACAAGATGCAGCCCCATCCTGCCAGCACCGAGATGCCCCCCTGATCCCCGTCCTCACCCACCCTCCTGCCTGCTGGGACAGCACCCTGCTGCTTCTCAGCCCTGACCATTCTATATCCTGCCCCCCTCCACGCTTGCCATCACGTCCCACAGGCCTGATGCCAGGGGCTGGGGCAGCCCCCTCCCCCGCCCAGTCCCACAGTCCCATCTGCAGTAAGGAGAGGTAGAGTGAAGGGTGACAGGGGCAGGGCAAGGGCAACTGGGCCTACCACCCAACTGACCGAGGGCCTGGTTCCTCAGCTGCTGAGGTGCAGCCCACAGCAAGAACCTCGGCAGGCTCTGCTGGCCAGCAATGCCCTCAGCCCTCCCCAAGGCTGTCAGACACAGTCTTCTCTGGGCAGTGGGGCCAGGCTCCCGCAGCCAGCCGGAAGGGAAAGAAGTGCTCTGGGAGCTGAGCGGGGCCTTTGAGCCTCCCTGCTGGGACAGAAAAGGTGCCGGGGAGACTGGAGGCTTCCCCCAGGTGGGCCGGGCCTTGGTCAGGCCCACTCTGGAGGGGCAGTCAAGCAGTGGGTCTGGAAGACACAGCCCAAGCGCCCCTGGGAAGGAAGGACTTCTTTCCTCACAGTGCCCCATCCTGCATCCTGCTGCTTCTGCCGTCCCGGAGAAGGGACGCATTCAATTTCTTGAGCAAAAACATTTTTTTAAACAGTCACTACTCCCAGGCTCCTAAGCCCAACTCTGGGTCTTCCATCCATCCCAAACATGGGTAACATAAGGCAGAACCCCAAGCCGGACCGCAACAGAACACCGGAGGAGCTGCAAGGCATGCTGGGAAGGGAGGTCCGTGGCATCCCGTGGCATCTGGCCAACATGGACATCTTTCGCCCTGCCATCTGTGCTCAGGGGCAAGAGGGAAGTGGCGGAGGAGGCTGCCTGAGGGGGGTGTGGTGGGTGGGCGCACAGAAGCCCCTCAGGCCACACCTCAGGCAGGTGTTTTCTTACTGTAGTCAATATAGGATCTTACTACATATCTTGGGCTTGTAGTGATCCTCCTGTTTCCGGCTTCCTCAGCATGGGATTGCAGATAGGCACCAGCACGCCTGGTTTTGGTGGCCAGCTCAGTGTGCCTAGGGGCCAGGGCCCGACTGAGGCAGCATATGTTGCTCGGGATCAAGCCCAGGTCCCTGGGCTTGCCTGAGCAGGCACTTAGGCCAATAAGCTATCCTGCCGGCCCTCAGAGATTGTTCTCAAAGGGCAGGTGGCAGCTAGGCTTCACGGGCAGCCACAGGTACAGGAGATTGCACCTGGCCCTCAAATGCCAGCATCCCACACTGTCACTCTGACCTCTCCCTGTGTCCTGAGATGCCACCTGCCAAGCAGAGCCATCCAAGGAGTGCTCATGGTATAGAGGAGGCGACCCCCACCCTGAGACACAGCCCCCGCTGTGGGTGTCTAGGACCTGCCTCTTCCTCGGCAGGACAGGCGCTCCAGAGAGGTCTCTGGGCTCGGCCCAGGTTCACTTCCCAGAGACTAGGCCAGGCCTTGAGTCCCGGCGCTCCGGGGGAACGCTCTCTCCCCACCCAGGTCCCTTCCGGGCCTGATGGGGTCAGCAGCCTTCGTGCTTCAGGGCAGAGCCAGGTCCTCTGTGCCTGGCTCCCCTGGGAGCCACAGGCTTGGGTGAGGCATTCTCCGTGTAGGAGCAAAAGGAATGAGGTCAGCTCTGTGGTGCTGGTGACCTCGGCCGTCAGCTGTGCTCAGGGAAGCTGCGCGTGCACACACGTGCACACACGCACGCCCGGCAGGCAAGCCATTTCCCAAGTTGCTTAGGAGCCCTGCGTCTCACCCTCTCCCCGGCTCTGTGGATGGGGCCATCAAGCTCGGAGGTGCCCAGCACAACCGGAACAAGACTAAGAACAGCACTCAGTGTCCCAGGAGTGGACAGGCACCTGGGGCCCTCCACCGCCCCAGCCGCAGGGACACTATCCTGTCCGTGACACATGAGCAAGAAAGCTGAGCAAGGGAGAAGGGCCAGCAGGGAAGGGGACAGGGCTTCCAGAAGACCCAAGAGTGGGCGGACAGGAGGAGGAGGAACATGGCGGCAGCCTGGGAGAACACTGGGGCCCCGAGATGTGGAGCGAGGCCCATCCACCCTGAGACGGGCTCCAGCTCATGAGGCGAAGGTGTGAGGTCTGGGCCAGGGGAGGCCAGGCTGGGCTGGAAAGGAGCCCCTGCGCAGCTCGAGGTCACCCAGCCTGGGGCAAGGAGACGGAATGTCAGTGAGCCCTGACTGTCACTCTGAAGATGTTTCATAGATAGCCTACAATCTCTTTAAAAATTAAAAATACACTCTACCCACAGAAACTAAAAATATCCCAAGCGCTCCCAAAAAAGCACAAGGGGAAAACGTGAATTTCTCGTTCACTGCAAACTGCTGAGAGCTTCCCAAGAACTACCTTTTTAAAGAGTCTCCTGTGCTCTCCTTTCCACAAATTCTATCACCCACAGCACAGCACTGCTTCTTGCTCAGATTGATCTGGAAGCGTGGGCAGGGGCCCCGCCACACCTGGTTGTCTGGGGCCAGGGTCTGTGACTTCGAGGGCCCTGGCTCTGAGACCAGGCCACAAGCACCGCTTCCCCCACCCAGTCGCTGCTGTCCATGCCGGCCACCAGGAGAGAGGCACACAGAAGCCAGGGCTGCAGGGACCACGGTTCGATCCCGGGCACCACATGCTGCGCCAGCCCTGCCCTCAGAGCAGGCTGAGCCGGCCATAAAAATAAATAAACAAACAAACGAAAGTCCTGAGACAAGAAAATAAATAAATAAATAAAATTAAAAAAAAAAAAAAGAAGCCAGGGCTGAGCCATGCTAGGCGGGGACACCCAGCGCATGCGATCATGCCCGCGACGCTGCCAGTTACTCCCACCTGCCTGCCTCCTGAGCCCGGTCCCTTCAACGCCAAGTTCCAGCCCTCACCACCACCACACACTGCTTTCCCCTCAAAGCAACCATGTATCCACCTCTCCTTTCTTTCACTTGAAATTCTGTAAGCTAAAGTAAGTTGTTCTCAGTGTCTTATACTTGCTTATCTAACCCTCATGATAAACCCATGAGGTTTTTAGCCCCATTACACGGACAGGCAGACTGAGACCCTCCAGTATGGTTACCTGTCTGAGGCTACTTGGCACTGAGTGGCTTCCATGCGCTCTCAAGCACCTGTACTTGCCCCTGGCTGTCGAATGCAGGACAAATGCAGGCTCTTGATGGACACAGGGAGTGATGGAAATCTCTCAAGGGCCCTTAAAGCCCCAGCCAGAAACAATCCCTATTCCTGCTGCCGACCGGAAGATGGAGGCTGCTGCCTCATCTCTCGGGCACCCAGGAAGGTATCTGGAAGGACCACTCACAGCTACTGTTGATTTGGTGGAAACCAAGTCGTGGCGTGACTTCCGGCAACAGGCTGGGTTCTGGAGGGCCTGTGTTCCCTGCCCCCACTGCCCACCCACGGCCTGCCTGCAGGGCTTTCCTGTGCAGTGGACCAGCAGCTGTGCTTGGGGAGGCTCGTGGCGGCAGGGCAGGTGAGCAGATGTCAGAAGGCTGGGCCCAAGCAAGGGGACCGGGGACCCTGCGGGCTGAGCAGCTGCGTGCCCTGAGGGCAGAAGACAGGGGAGGAGGCCTTCTCCGCAGCCAGTGTGCCCTTTTCCCCCCACCACTGCCACCCAGGGGTGGCAGCTGAGGCCCAGTGGCAGCTATTTTTAGCCCTTGACACCTGGGTATTTTGCAGCCGCAGGATGTCCGGTTTGGAGTCTCTTTCTGGGAATCCCACAGGCGGCTGCTGTAAACAGCCCCACGCAGTGGTGACTGTGCCGGAGTCAGCACAACCGCCCCGCCCAGTTGGAGATGAATCAAACAGGAAGCAGATGTAACCATGGCAGCAGCAGCTTGAGGTCCCCAGGGTGGGTAGGTGCCAGCTCCCGGCTCCTCGCTCTCCTGCCCCAGATGTGCCATCGGCCCCGGTGGCCTCTCCCATGGCAGGGACGTGGCTATCTGCACAAGGCTGCAGGTGGCTCAAGTTCGGGGCACCCCTCAGCTTTCCCCAGATGCCCTCTGCCTGCATCCACTTCCTGGCACCGCGGGGTCCTCACAGCTCTGCCCTGACCAGGGAGGCAACTCCTGAGCAGTGGTCCCTCTGCTCCCGCCTGCCCTGGAAAGGCTCGGAGATGGACGGGCGTCTCACGTTCCGCCTCATCGCCCTCCTCCTCCGGCGCCGCCTGTCCCTCAGATAGGAAGTCCACTATGAAGCCTACCTTCCAACTTTCTTATCCTAAGCCAAACATCCTGACCAGGCAGGGTCTGCGGACCATCTGAAGGTGGGGATCAGTCTGGGTTCTGTGCCTCTGCCCCCCTCCCTCCCCCGCCCTCTTGTGCCCCATTTAGACTGGCTGCTCCCTCTTAGCAGCCAGCCCAGCCAGTCTTTCTCAAGTGCTTGCCCCAACAGGAAGCATGGTCACCGCCCCAGGGCTGCCTCTTGGGGCGGCTTCTCCCCTCCGAGGCTCCACAGGCAGGCCGCTTCCCGTACACCAGCTCCTGCCCGCCTCTCCGTATTGCAGCGCCTGGGCAGTGCTTGTTTGCTCCCAACCTGGCGCCACAGCAATAGGCTTCTCTGCCCACTCCCTAGTTGGTCAGGAGATGTCCACATTATCATATTAGTCATATTAATATTATACTCCTCTCAGTATTAATGACAGTACTAGCCCCAGTAAGCATGTGTTCCTGCTGACAGCGCTGGTCGCTGGGCAAAGCATTTATTACTTGGGAGTTCCACTGTCTCACAGTCCTCACCGAAGGCCTACGAGGTGGACAGTTTCTACTCTCCTCTTACAAAGGGAAACTGCAGCTTAGCCAGGTTAGAAACTTGTAGCAGGCTGGAGCGCAGCTCCAGGCCTAAGTCACTGCCCCGCACACAGGAGGCCCTGGATTTTCCCCTTGCTGTGGCCAAAAAGAAAAAAAAAAAAAAAATTCACACATGCCCAGGTCACAGGGCTGGTGCACAGGGAGCAGACGAGCCCGGCCCACCTCCTGGCAGGTGATGAGCCAGGCATCCATAGGAGGCAGACAGTGCTGTTCTAATGTTATTTACTTAGTTTTTGTTTTTCAGAGATAGGGTCTCACCATGCAATTCGGGCTGGCCTTGAGCTCCCAATGATGCTCCTGCCTCAGCCTCCCGCCTGCTGGGGTTACAGGCGTGCGCCACCACACCCAGCTCAACAGTACCCGAGCACAGACCTACACTCCCCACAGCAGCAGCAGCAGCAGCAGCAGCAGCAGCGTGTTCCCGCAACGCATGCTCAGATGGCAGTCTCGGCCTGTGCCCCTCACATGCCTCTGGTCTCCAGGAGGTACCCCCACCTTCACTTCCCTTTTCATCTCCTAATTTCCCTACTTATTATAAATGTGCATTTTACTGTTTTATTGTGTTTCCTGTAAACCGCCTCCAGCAGGGCAGAACTAAATAAGCAGACCTCCCAGGGCTGCCTCAGAGGATCACACGCTGCAAAGCGTCAGGCCCTGTAGAAAATTCGAGTTGCATAACCAGAGTAAGTCCCCCTCAGCATGGCCGCCAATACCCTGCAAAGTAGAGTCTCTCTCAATCTCTCTCTCTCTCTCTCTCTCTCTCTCTCTCTCTCTCTCTCTCCCCCCCCTCTATTTCTCTGTCTCTGTCTCTCCTCAGTCTCCCCTGCTCCAGGCCTTGGGTAAGTGGAAGGTATAGAAGAGGTAGAGTGCCCATACATGCAAGAGGGCACACTTCTGGGATGAAATGCACAGCCCGACAGCCTGGGTGAAGGGCGGGCAGAGTCTACTGCTCAGATCCTAGCCTGGGGTGCAGGGCTCCTAACTGAGCAAACCGGGGTACCGGGACACCAGCCTGCCTACATTGGCGCACAAGGTACTACCACAGTAGTATCAATGATAGCAAATGCCTCTGGCCTCCAAACCAGTGTGCCCTGGTACTCCTTCCTTCGGCCTACTGCTTTTGGAAGCCGGAAGAGGTCTACTCACCAGGTGTCCCAGTTCCCTTCTGCTCAGAGTTGGTAGGGACCCAGCCAGCATCTTTCTACATTCTTCAGGGAAGCCAAGAGATAGAGACAGGGTCCTAGGGCTGACCTGAGCAAACTGCGAGGGCAATTTCCAGCTAACTGAGGACTGCATGAGAGGAAATTTACTGCAGGGCGAGGCGGAGATCACCGGCTGACAGGGCAGCGTGTGCGGTGTGGTCTCACTCTGGAGTCAACAATGTAAAAGGTGCTAGAGCAAGAGAGAGGTGCGGGCTGCGGCAGTCTGGGATGCTTCATTTTTTGATGTTTGCTTCTCCAATTATCATCTGTGCGCAGAAAGTGTCTGCAGCAGCATGGGGCATAAGCGCACAGGTGAGCACACATGCACGCACAGGCATGCTCACACATGCACACGTAAGCACGCACGCGCACACACGCACGTAAATAAAGACTGGGCAGCCCAGCGGCAGGGTCCGGACGGCCTGGGTTCCGGTGAGAACCAGGCCACCGGGCCCTCGCCACCTGCACGCCTTCTTGGACCCTGTACCCTGTGAAGCTCCCATCCCATCGCTGAAGTTCTGTGTTATCTACAACCTGGCGCATCCTCTGCCGCTCCCAGATCACCCCGTGGGCCTCGGCCAGGCTCGGCGTGAGGTCAGGCCGTAAGGGATAAATACTGATCACTTCCTGAAACAAGACTTCTTCCAGGGCTGCGGCCCTGGGAATACTCAACAGCTGACATCGCAGACCTGCATGTCCCCCTCTGCTGTGCGCTCCTGCCAGGGAGGTGCTAAAATAAAGGTCACCGAAGCAGATGCTGCTGGCAAGGTTCTCCTGAGCGGGCCATGGGCCGGCCTGTCCCAGCCCCACTCTAGGCCAGCCTGCCTCCCTGGAGGGGAGTGAAGGAAAGAAGGGTCCACCCTGTGACTTCTGGCTAGAGGCTCCTGCCCTCCCAGGCCCTTATGGGTGGGGAAATCTGGAGCAGGGATTTTGGCCTGACTTTTCTGTGGAATGGGGCTGGGCCCAGTTTCAGTTCTTCATGCACATTCCCTATCCCTGACCTTCAAAAAAAAAGACCAAGAACATCGATAATAAAGATGAATATCCACTGTGCATCGATCTCATGCCCGGTACACAGCTAATTTTACTTACGTTGTCTCCTTTACTTATTTATTTTTTTACTATGTATGTATGTATGTATGTTATGGCTGACTCAGCCTCCCCTGGGAGTGGGGCTGCTGCAGCATGTGGTGCCAGGGATCGAACCATGGTCCTTATGGTTGCCTAAGCTTGCCTAAGCAGGCACTTTAGACTGCTGTGCTATCTCGCCAGCCCTGCCTCCTTTAATTTTTATAGCAACTCTCTGAGATCGAAACTATAATTACTTTTGCATTGCAGTAAAAAAAGTGAGACGCAGAGGGGAAGGTACCCAGGGTCACACTGCAACAGCGGCCTCGCCAGGGCCGTCTGTCCATCCTCCTGGCACCCTTCAGGAATGGGTACCAGGGGTCCTGACCGGTAACCATGTAACAGTTAGCATCTGCAGGGAATGCACTAAGTGTTTACCTTTGCAAGTGAGAAAAACAATCTCGAAAAAGACACACATCATCGGGCAAGGCCCTGCAAGCCATCCAGCTGGAATCCAAACCCAGCTCCCAGGCCTCAGAGTGGCAACACCCCTTCCCCCAAAAGGTACCATCTCCTGGCCCAGTTCTCAAGGTGGTGCTGACGACCCCTTCAGCTCTGGACCCTTGCGAACACAAGACCCTGGCAGCCCAGACCTGCACCTCTCAGCCTCCCAGGGGTGACTCACTCCAGGGACCCAGGGGAAGCACAGCCTGTTTGCCCCGCCTCCAGCTCCCGCCTCCACATTTGCTAACCGAAACCGGCTGCTGCTATTTTTAACCCTCCAGCTCCCCCTTGCCAGGGGCTCCCCCCCACCCCCACACCCCTGCCCTATCTGGGTGCCACCAGTCTGTCATTCTGAGAGCGGTTCTACAACCTGAATGCTCCGGAGGGCACGGCGGATGCCCCAGACGTTTGGCCCAGGTTTGTGGGGCGAGCAAAACAAGCCGCTTACAGCCCTATTGGCAAATTCCCCCACCCCAGACTCTTTCCGTACCGGTCTTCCAGCTTGCCTCTCTCCGCCTGCCACCCTGGGGACTGGGGGACTGGGGTGGGGGTGGGGGGTTGCAGGGGAACAGGGACCGCTTGCACTGGAGCCCAGCAGAAGGGCACTAGGGAAGCTAGGCGAGGAAATGGGGTCCCCTGGCGACCCATGCTTGCGAGGTGTCCTTGAAAGCATGTTTCTGAGCATCCCCACGGGCCACACAGAGAAAAGGAAGTGGCGTGAGGTGGGGGGGATAGTGACCATAGACTCTAGACTCACACCTCATTAGAAGCCTGCAGTGCCGCTCTGGCTGGGAAGGTCTGGGAGGCTCAGGTCAGCTGGCGGCAGCTGTGACGAGAGAGGAGGCCCAGGTGGGCAGGCCACAGGTTGGTGGTGAGGCCGCAGGAAGGCGGACCAGACCGTTCTCCCTTCCTCAGGCACCTCTAATCCTAGGCTCTTAGGGAAAGGGCTGCACCTGGAGAAGCGTCTGGTCTTCCAGGGACAACCTCTGAGAGGAGAGCCTGCAGGTGAGAGGTCAAGAGGCTGCCGGCCTAGAGCACAGGGCAGCCCTTGACGGTGCCTAGCTGGGGGGCGGGGCGGGGCGGGGCGGAGCTGCAGGTGGACCCCAGGGGGCCTTTCTTCCCAAGAGACACATAGCAGGTGGCTTGAACCAGACCCTTCTGCCTTAGGCCTGGTGCTCTCGGAGATCCACCCACTCTGGGGAGCAGAAGCCTCCCAGGGCCCATAGGGCTGGTCTCCACGCTCGCTCAGGTCCGCAGCCTACTAGGCCAGCCTCAGCCTCTGTCCTCCGCCCTCTCTACCCCAGCCCTGTCTGATGGTTCTGCCCTTTCTCCTGGGCCCAGATTCTAAAGCTTGGCCCCCCCTTCCCCTTGGTGATTGCTGATCTACATAAATACACCCCACGGAGGCAGCCAGGCCTGACCCCCCACCAGAGGGCAGAGAAACTTGGCACTGTCCTTCCTGGTGGGAAGGTGGGGAGGAAGGGCAGAAGGTGACGCAGGAGAGGCAGGACAGGGCGGTGCCCAGAGCTCCCAGAGAAGCCCTCTCCTTGTTGCAGGGCCCTGGATTCGAGCAACAGGGCAGCCTGGTCTCGGCCCTACTCCGCTCTCAATGCCTCTCTCTCCACCTGCCACCCTTTGGGGGCTGCTCGGGGAGAGGAGAGTGTGCCGTCTTCGTGCTGCAGACAGGCCACTGTTCAGCTTGCCTCCTTGGCCCAGCTCGGCCCACGCCACATCCTGGGAGTCCTGAGCACAGGCTGTCTGGAACGGTGAGGAGGACTCAAGGCTGCCCCCGGCAGGCCACCCTTGGCCACCCTAAGGAAGTTGCACCGGCTCACTGCCTTTGTGGGGCTTGTCCTAAAGCATCCCCAGGCACTCAGACTCACCCTTTACTGCTACCTTGCTCGTGCCTGCCTTGTCCACCAGAGTGGAGGTTCCCTGAGGTCAGGTGTTTCCCCTCTGTGCTCACCGTGCACCGTGCCCAGTAAGCACCGCGCAGACTGACCAGGTACCCGATGTGGACGCAGGGCTTTGTGGCCAGCCTGGCAAGTGAGGACCCTGGCTGCCCAGCATTGATCTTTAGGGTGGATGCAGTGGTCCCTCCCACTGAGGGAGCAGGACGCAGGACAAGCACAGGAAGGCCAGGACTCCGAAGGAAGGCCCCCAGCAGGCTCAGCAGCTACACCAGGAGTCTGGTCCCTTGCCCACACTGGGTGTGGGTGCACGCACGCACACACGCACACACACAGAGGCTCCACGCGTGAGTGCCATGTCCAGCCTAGACAGGCGGGAGGGCTCACACACACTGTGTCCCGGTTCTTCTTGTCCTATGTTTTCAATATTGAGGGTTGAACCCAGGATATTCACACCACCCTACACCCCAGGCCATTTTTTATTGTGAGAATGAGTCTCATTATGTTGCCCCCACCAGGTTTAAATTGCGATCCTCCTGTCTCAGCCTCTCAGAGGGCTGCCATTACACGCCTGTGTCGCCACACCCAGATGGTTCTTAGTAGCCCTTTGACTTTGGGCAAACTACATACCTTATGCCAGTCTCTGTTTCTTTAAAATAAATAAATAAATAAATAAATAAATAAATATATAAATAAATAAAGAAAGAACCAGAATCACCTAAGTGCATGTTAAAATACAGGATTCCTGGCTGAGTGTAGTGGCACATGCCTGTCATCCCAGCACTGTAGCAGGCCAAGGCAGAATTACAGGTTCAAGTCCTACCTGGGGAATTTAGCAACTTAGTCAGACCGTGTCTGCAAAATAGAAAGGGACTCGGGCTACAGTCAGTGCGAAGGCCCTGGATTTGATCCCCAGCACATGCACACAGGTCCCAGAGCCATCGACAGCGTCTGAGTCAGGGTAGGGAGTGGCCCAGGGCCCAAGGATGTCACAGCACATTCCCTGTGGTCCTCTGAAGCAAAAGGCCTAAAAGCTGGCATCCAAGGACAGTGTAGGAGGTGGTGCTTTATCGAGGAGAACCTGGATTCTATTAAAAAGCCACTGCTGAACAGGTAAGTCACCCCCAAACACCCACCTCATACACTGCCAAGGGCCCTAAGCTGCAAGGTGGAGGCTATCCAGATGCCACACATCTGTGCTGTGCGCGTCCACACCACCAAACGCCCACCACAGAGTACCACGTGGGTCACAAATCTCCACAGATCACCACAACACACCCAGCCTGGCACAAGCACACGGACACCCACCACACACCCAGCACACACACGTCACAGGGAGACCCACACTAAACACACTATTCTGAATTTATTTCACCACTGGGAACTGGTCCAGGACCTAAGGAGCTCTGCTCCATGAAGGAAAACATGCCTCCTGCCGCTGCCTTGCCACTCCCACCCCTGCGAAGCCCACGGCCCACCTCTCCAGCTGAGGCCAAAGCAGGCAAAGGAGACGGGAGGCCGGGGGGGGGGGCACAGCCGGCTCATCACCCGCACTGCTACAGCCCCCCAAGCCCAGCGCCCCCTCCCTGAAAGGTGCCAGAACCTGGTCCTAGGGAGCCACACAGACTCCAAGGTAACTAAATATGGGGGCTCCTCCTCAGATGCAGGCCTCTGAGGAAAAGGGCTGTCTGGGGATACCTTCCTGCAGCCCTAAGGTCTAGGTCCTCCAGGGAAGGTTTCCACAGAAACAGGGGAAAATATTATATAAGGAAACACAATGCCCGGCAGGGTCACCTGCTGACCAGGCTTCCTGCTGTGTTGCCCACCCCTGTGTCACTGCCCTCTTCGCCCCCTTCTCAGCCTCAGCCCCAGACTCCTGGCCAGCACCCTTTCCTGCTTCCCCTGGGCGGGGGTGGGGGGGAGCAGCCTTAAGCAGAAACTCAGGCCCCAAACAACATCAGGGATGGCCCAGAGCTGAGCCCCCCACTCCTAATCCCCACCAGCCCCCCAGTACAGGAAATCAAAGCTTCCTGCCCTAAAGGAAGTGCCCATCTAGTGAACAAATCCAACATACAAACACAGTCCTGGGAGCCTGGGCCTCCGGGGGACAGATGCCATCCCCAGGCCTTACCAGGACCTGCTTCCAGCAGTAACCCATTGGGCCCTGTGAGGCTCCAGCCCATACGTGACCAAGGATAGGCCACGGTCCGAGCCAGGAGAATGGGTCCTTCCAGAGGCGCAGGGCTGGGCCAAGCGTGCATGGACTGTCATGCCCTGCCAGACGACCAGGCCTTGCATTAGCGCACCTTCTGTGAGGCCTCTGCCAACCTCAAAACTATCAGCTCCTTACGGGAGACTATGCAAAAGAAGACAAAGGGAAAGGGGCTGCAGGGGCTCTATTTTCCAGGCCCTGAGCTCCCCATACTTACAGCTACCAGGGTCCCAACTCTCCACCCAGCCACCAATGAACTTCCACTTGCCCAGGGGTTTTACCTTAGAGCTCAGAAAGCTCCAACACTTGTGCGCCAAAGCCACGGAGGTCTACAGCTGAGGCCTGCTGTCCCAGGGCAAGTGGGGGGGTGCAACAGCTCCCCATGGCATTGCCTTCTTATGGGCAGCCCCTCTGGCTCTGTGCCCTGGGAGGTGTACTTGGAATTCTTCCCATTTCAGCAATGGGGAAGACGACCTTCAGCATCAGTGCGGAGTAGGGTCCCAGGTAAGCCCTGGTGACCACAGAGAGGAGACATCCCCCAGTAGCCGAACTGAGGGACAGCAGCCCCCGGGACGCCTCGACCCTAGCCAACCCAGGTGCAGCCCAAGGGGAGGCTCTAAGCTTGGCTCTGCATCCAGGCTGAGGTCCAGTCTCCGTTCCAGCCTCCGTTCCCCGGGGGACACACACACCCGGAGGGCGGCTGGCTGCCTCAGTTTCCCTCAGTGGTGATTGCAGAGGAGAAGAGAAGTGTCTAGAAACTGAGGTGGGTAGAAAGCAGGGCAAGCCTGCTTTGGGAGGGAGGCAGGAGCAGAGACGTAGAAGCTGAAGAAGGGCCAGTGAGGGTGCTGCTCAGAGGGGAAACAAACCTCTCGGGGGCTGCCTGGGAGAGGGGCTGCCCGCTGCCCCTTGGAGGGCAGGAGCCAGAGTCACCGTCTCCCGCCTTCCAGCCCAATCTGGACCCGTCTGAATGGCGGTGCCTGTGGGTTCAGGTGCAAGTCTGCATGAGGCCAGACACCAACACCAAATCGCAGCGCCCCATCCTCACCCTGACACTGTCAGGAGGGCCGGGCACCAAGCAGATGCCAAACAGGGGCATGGGAAGGGAGGGCAAGATACCAGCAGCCAGCGGGACGAGGCTGGCCCACAGGGGACAGGGGGGTGGAAGGCTCCAGGCAGCCGCGGGCCCAGAGGGCTCTCTCCGACCTGCAGGCCTACAAACCGGTCGTGGGACGCCGGTTTGGCTGCCAGCTCGGCCCCCTCGGCCCGGAAGCGCGCACAAACCGTGCCCAGCCCACACCGCACGGACGCAGTCCGCACTCCCGCACGGCTCCGGCAGGCCCCGCGTTCACCCGGGCACAGGTGCCTGCCTGCCCTCCCGGCAGAGCCGGAGCGGGGCGAGGCTCCGAGCCACCTCGCGGCCCGCCGCCGGGCACCGCTCGCTCCGCGGAGGGCCCTCTCCGCCGCCGCCGCCCGCCCGCACCCACTGCCCCGCTCGGCGCGTCCCGCCCTCTGCTCCAGCACGGCCTCCCGGGCGGCCCGCTGCCCCGACCCTGGGCGGACCTCCCGGGAACCGGGCGCCGGGCCCTGCCGCACCGCGGCCTCCGACGCCCTCCCTCGGGCCTGCGGCGGCCCGGAGCAAGCGGATGTGGGCGCCCGCGGGAGGCCCGAACCCTGCGGCCCGGAACCGGGCTGGGCACGGAGCCGGCCGAGGCCCCGCCAAGACGCGCGGGGCGGGCGCGGCCGGGGGCACTCGCCGGGCCGGACCGCGGGGCCGAGCCGGGCCGGGCCGGAGCCGGGTCGGGCGGCGGGAGCGCGCAGGGCGGGGCGGGGCGGCCCGTACTCACCGGCGCCGGGGCTGTGCATCCAGGGGCCGGGCCCTCAGAGCGGGGGGCGCATGGCGGGCCGGGGGCTGGGGCGCCGGCCTCACATCCCCCGGGCGCCGGAGGCTGAGCGACTGCGAGGCGGCGGGAGGAAGGGAGGGGGCCGGCAGGGGGAGGGCCCTGGCAGCCCGGCCGGCCGGGTAGGATGACAATGGAAGGAAATGCTTTATCTGAGCCTGAGAGCGGGCCAAGGGGGAGGGAGGAGGGGCGGCCCGGCCGGGACGCGGCGCCCGCAGACGCCGCCGCGGCCGAACCCGGAACGCGGGACGCTGCCCGGGCCGCCGCGCCGCCGGGCTCCGGCCGCGGCGCGGCGCTGGCCCCGCGCACAATTCCCGGAAACCCAGACACCTGGGCGCACGCACCCACGCACACACGCGTGCGGGGCGCGCATCCATGTTTACACGGGAAAGGACCCTGCACACCACGCACGCGCACGGCTCACGCGCAAGGAGCCCCACAGAGGGACACACCCGGTGCCCCGCGCGAAGATCCCAGACGGACGCGCGCACCCGGGGCGCGCACACACGCGTGCACGGCTCGCCTCAGCAAAGTCCCAGGGTCTGATTTGCAGGACTACCCAACCCCCCTCCCGCCGAGGGGCGCTGAAGGGTCCAGCCTGTTCCTATTAAAAGCAAAAGGGGGTGGGGGTGGTGCAGATTTTTTTTGAAAGTTTTCTTTTTTTAAGGCAACTTCTTGGGGGGATTTCCTTTCCTCTTCTTCCTCTGCCTCCCATTGCTGCCTGCACAGCCCACCCTCTTGTCTCCCCCTCCCGGTCCCTATGAGTCAAACTTCAGCAATGTGCCCAGTGTCCCCCAGTGCATTACAGCGGATCACAGAAATGTTCCAGTCTGCGAGCGGAATGCAGCCGCCTCCAGCCCTCCCTAAGCTAATGAACTCAGCTCAGGGATGGCTTTGCCGGCACACACAAACCCCCTTTAGGCTCGAGAGAAGGTCAGATTCGGGGGTCAGGGGCTGAAGACCTTCGAGCTGTGCTTCCTGGCCCGCCTACCACTGGGTCAGAAAGCTCCAGGATTGGAGAGGTCTCAGACAAGGACGGAAACGGGAGCATGAGGTTCACCTGCAGTCTGAGAACCCCGGGAACAGCTTCCTTCCAGCCCATCCTACTCCCTGAATTCTAAGAACGCCCACAGTCTGTACGAGGAGAAACTGAGGTAGACCCAGATCAGAAGCAAGAGTCCACAGGGCTCAGAAGTGTTGCCCGTGCTGGGGCCAGGGAGATAGCTCAGTAGAATAAGCACTTGCCTGGCAAGCACAAGATCCTGAGTTCAATCCCTGATACCACAAAAAAAAAAAAAAAAGTGTTGGTCAGGCTAAAGATGAACTTCTTGCTCGCCTCTCTCAGCTCAGGCCTGGATGTCTGCCCCAACTACCTGTGATGCTGGGCTAGCTCGAAGTTCCTAGCTTATTCCTTCCTTGGGCTTCTCAGAACTCTGGCACGTGGGTGGAACCACTGAGAGTTGTGTAGCTTACCCTCCCAAGCTCCTCTGCATGGCCAAGCCCTCCCCCACACACCCCTGCTGACCCTCCCGCTCCTCTGTTGCCCCAGAATGAGTGCCTGCCCAGGTTCCCTCCCCCAGCCAGCAGGATTCCTTCCTGTAAAGGACCTGTGGGTCTTTCCTCTGTACTGACCTCACCCATCTAGTCTGTTTGGCTTGCTCTCTTCCTTTCTCCTCAGCAACGTTCAAGAATGATGCTCAGCCTGCCTGCAGCCGCTGTCAAGCCACTACCCTACCGTAGAGGTGTTTCTTATGGTGCCTTGTGCAAGCTTCAGACTGAGTTAAGTTGGGACAGAGCTGGACACCGATGCGGCCTTCTGCCCCATGACTACCCGTCTGTCTCTGCAAGTTGCCTTCCCCTGCAGCCCTGGGACCAAAATGCTTGTCCCCCCACATCCCCTGAAGGCTCACAGCCCTCTAGAAAAGCTGCTGTTCCTGCGGACCCTGACCTGCGCCTGCTGTGTGCCTCCTGCAGGCCCGCACTGCACCTCCTCTTAGCCCAGGCCTTTGCTCATTTCTGCCAGGGCATCAGATACTCATTTGCCTTCTTTTCTTAACCTCGTCACTGAACTCTGAGTGATCCAAATTGACATCTGACTGTCCCCATGGTACCCAACAAGTGCCCCGCTACACACACCAAGACTCACTGTCCCCAAAAGATAGGCAGAGCAAAGACAGCGTGCGCGTGACACGCATCTGTTTTTGTTTTGTTTTAAGAAAAAGGTCTACAGGGTGGTCAGGGTCTCACTACTAGTGAGGACTAGTAGTGATCCACCTGTATACAGCCTCCCAAGAGCTGGCATGACAGGTGTGTGCCACCACACCCAGTCTCAACTGCTGTCTCAGTGCGCCCTGGGGTTGGGGGCAGGACTGGCCCAGCGGGCCTCGGGACTGATTCCCAGCCCCTGTGCCTGCTCTCAGACACTTTAACCTGATGAGCTATTTGGCCAGTGACGAGCACCTGGGACACTGGGCTGGGCCCATCTGCACCTGCCAGGCTTACTTACCACACTGCCTACTCTGTCCCATGGTGAGTCTTAAGCCAGTTTTTATATCATGTGTTCCCAGCTGGGATATGTCAGAGAACCTTGGGGAGCCCCTTAAGAGACTTGAGACAGAAGGATGAGGCGATTCCCTCCCTCCTTCCCTGGTTACAGAGGGAAATTTAAGAAAGGCTTCCAACCCTGGGTCTCACGGCCTTTTCAGCCAAACATCTAACACAGGGACTGCCCTCGGGGACCCACTTGGGCTTCCACAAGTCACCCAGGGCGTCTGGGCAGGGCAGAGCTCTTCTCTGGGGCCCTGGGCCTACTTGACCTTCTCCTGCTTTCCTTCTTCTCTTATGTAGTTGTTTACCACGGAGCAGCCTATGCTAGCTCCTGGACAAACATTAGATCATTTATTCTCAACAATAATCTTTGTTATCCTCATGAATAAAGTACAGCCATAAAGATGAAGAAACCTGATCAGGGTTGCACAACAGCGCCTGACAAGGGCCATTCATTCACCCCATGACTGTCATTGGCTCATTCCATTCGTTCATTTGATGGATATTGCTTGTTGCTGATCTTGGTGCCTTCTCTGTGCCAGCATCCCAAGGCCCAGGATGCCATCAGGTCTGAATCTTGGAACGCTGAGGCTGCTACTGCTCCAGCCTCTCTGAGGATGGCCGCAGCCTTGCAAGGCTCCTCCAGCACGTTCTAACACCCTGCAACACTTGAGCAGCGTTGCTCCCTAGGGCCTCTGGGGTCAGAGCGAACAGCCGAGGCATAGGGTTGAGTCAGGCTTGTGTTCCAGTTTCTGGACCTGGGATCAAATCCCAATTCTTGGGAGCTGTGGGCTTACAGATTAGCAAGGGAGGTCAGATCTCCAACGCCAGGTAATGCGCTACATGGAACTAGGCCTAAGTGGAAGGAGAGGAGAGGGAGGGGCGAGGAAAGGAAGGAAAGACAGCTCGGGCCTGTGGAGTGTCTCGCTGTGTCACGGCCGCTCAAGGCCTTTTCACTTATATGTTGTTATGATCCCATTGTTTTAGTGAGACACTAAAGCTCAGAAAGATAAAACGATTTGCTCAAGGCCCCAGAGCCAGTAAGTGACTTGATCCCAAGTGTGTCTGACTCAGGGCTCATGTAATTTCTCCTACCAGAACAGAACAATGGAGAAGCCGTGCCAGGATCCTGCTTTCTCAGAGCCCCTGTTGGTCTGTGCGTGGTGTTGTAGACGCCAAGTTTTCTGCCTTATTGACCCCAGCCATGTGGCCCCACTGTCACACCTCTGTTGACTTACACAGCCAGGATGAAGGAACCGCGTGAGGGTCCTGTGCATGCTTGGGGAGCAGCTTTTGGGGCGCATAGAGGCAGACCCCCTTTCAGGATGTCAAGGTCTGAGACTAGGGGTGCACATGTGTCTGGGCCATAGTTGAGTGGGCACACCATGAAACTGCTGATGCACAGCTATGGGTCCGGATGATACAGGCTGGGAGGGAAGGTGACCATGGGGGCTGAGGCAGGTGAGGACTGAGCCGGCTCCTGCCCCACCCCCTCACCCACCTTGACAGTCAACAGAGGTGGTGTGGTTTCCCCTGTGGTCTGTTGCCCTAGACACCTGCAGTTCTGAGTAGACGTGCCTGTGCCTATATGCCAGCGGTGCAGTAGGAGCCACAGGAGGGGGCTGGGGCAAGGTGGGCAGGGCAGGAAGCCAGAGACAGAGTCCCCTGAACCCCAAAGATGGAGAGGGTCCGACCAATGAGAAAGATGGCAGAGGACACGACCTGCCCAGGTCCAACTCCCCACCGAGGAACAAAGGCGGGGGGGGGGGGGGGGGAGGCACGGTGGGCACGGGCACCAGGCCTGAAGCCAGGGAGCTTGGGTTCCAGGCCCAGCTCTGCCACGCTTCCTGGACCAGGCCTTTCTTTTTTCCTTGTTTCCAGCTACTCCCCAGGCCTTCGCACTGAGGTCTACCGCCAGCCCCTTTCTCATTCTGAGACAGGGTAAAGTTGCCCAGGCAGGGCTGAAACTCTGGATCTTCCTGCTCAGCTCCCAGAGTGCTAGGGTTGCAGGGGCGCACCACCACGCCTGGCTCTGGGTCCTACCTTTCTTGGTCTCCATTTTATGAGAGAAATATTTTGGCTGTTCTGAAGCCATACGAATAATCTGTGCAAAAGTTTGTGCCACAATTTTATGCTTTTTTTTTTTTTTTTTTAAACATTCCTTGGTCTCTTGAGCCCGGCAGGATGGATCAGTGGTCTTAAGTGCCTGCTTAGGAAAGCTTGGGCGGCTGCAGGGACTGTGGTTCGATCCCTGGCACCACATGCTGTGCCAGGGGCAGGGTGAGCTGGCCATAAAAATAAATAAATAAACAAAAGAAAAAGTTCTGAAACAAGAAAACAAAAAGAAACAAACAAACAAAAAACCATTCCTTGGGTTTCCTGAAAAGTATCACTGTTTCAGAATCTTTGTCCTGATAGCATGTGAACTATTCTAATTGCTTGCTCTTGCTCCAGACAGGCACCACACACACACACACACACACACACACACACACATACCATGTGGACGCTGCAGGCACAACCCCTGGCCTCATATTGATCACAGTGATGCGTGGAGAAAGCCAGACAAGCACGCGCCACACCTGAGAGCCTCTTGCAAAGCCAACTGTGAAAAAACTCTCGCAATCTGCATGCTATCCGCCAAGTCACAGCCTCTTGAAAAGCCTCTGTCTCTTCACCGCGGGTTAGGTCCCTGCTACTTACTTCTGAGTCTCAGGGTGTTTTCTGGGTCTGCAATTCCAGGAGTAAATGAGCACCCAGCAAAGAGTAGGGGCTGGATGGAGCAGTGTCAGAGGCTGTGAAGGAGCCCAGAAACGTGAATCAGTGCGAGGGAGCAGGGGGGTGACATTCCAGACAGGGAGAATGGCATGTGCACGGGCGGCGGCGGGCGAGGCCAGGAAGCACAGGGGTGGCAAACAGATTAGCAAGCCTCAAGAATGAGGTGGCTGCAGGGAGCTCCGGGAGGAAGCTGGGATAGGAAAGGGAGAAGGGGCAGTCCCCAGGGCTGAGCCACCAAGCTGGGAAGGTGGGAGAGGAACCTGGGTGGGAGAGACCCTCTGGGCCCAAAGGCTGCGCCAAGCCGGCCTAGCCAAACTCCACCCCGAGAGAGAGCCATGGCCCTTGCCAAGAGGCCCCACCCTCTGGGAAGGCCCTCTCCACCCTCTTTCCCTTCTTCCCACCCGCTCCCCACCCCCTCAAGTGAAGCCAGGACCCTCTCAGCCATGCCCTTGTTCCTGGCCAAATGGACACCCTCCTGTAACAACAACGCAGCCCCCAAACAACACCATGACAACAATGAGATGACAGCGTGTCCTGCCCATCACCTGCCCTCTGGTAAAACCCTGCCAGAGCAAATCGCTAGCCTGTGACCAGTCTGTTTACTGGAAGCTGCTTCTGAGAGTTGCAAGTGATTTATAAGATTACGCAGGCTGACCCCGGGCTGCTGCCTATCTCTGCCAGCACACCCCAGCCAGGTCCTGCAGGTCCCCACCCAGGCTGCACTCGGGTTAGGCCGGGGGCTCCCTGACCTAATAACGCACACCACCCCTCTTACCGATGAAGGAAACTGAGGATGCCAGCGGGAAACATCTTGCCAGAGATGACATAGTTCATCAGCCACGGGGCCGGCAGAGAACGCAGGCTTCTAGGTCAGTACTCGTCCTGCAGCCTGGCGGCCCAGCCCGAGATACCTGTGCCAGCTGAGATTACGGTCAGGGAGGCAGCCACCGGGCCGTGCTGTAATCAGGAGTGAGAAGAAATTTGTCTGAGTTGCAAAATGCCTTTCCGCAGCCAGCTCACGATTAGTCGCTCCAGCAGGCCCCTGCAGGGGTGCCATGGTCCCCTCCTGGGCCAGCTTGAGACTCAACCTTGCCAAATCCCCCAGCACGGTACCTGCTGTGGCCTTCCTGGCTACATCCGCTGGAGAGGGTGTCCCACTTTACAGATCGCTCTGGTTGTGCCTTGGGAGCAGGCACATCTGGCCAGGAGTCCCCAAGAAAGTGCAGGGAGAAGGCCCCTGCCTCAGCGACCTGCTCCCCTCCCCGGTAGGAAAGTCCTTCTGGGCAGGGTGTGTGTGTGTGTGTGTGTGTGTGTGTGTGTGTGTGTGTGTGTGCCTGGTTTATGCCCAGTCTTTCAGGGAGTGCAGGCCCCCGTTCCCTAAAGAGGGGGGAGATGGGGCCTGAGGACGGCCAACCTTGGTGGCAGGACGGGTGTCTTTGCTGACACCTTTAGCTACTCCATCTGCTCCCGAGTACTGAGCATCTACTCTGTGTCACTCGCTGGGTCCTTGAGCACAGAGCAAAAACCAGTACTATCACATCCACACCTGCAGTTTCCCGGGGCACAGTCTACAGAAAAGGCCTGGACACAGAAACTGAGGAGAGACGCCGACTGCAGAGGAGACGGTGGCTCACAGAGTCACCCACGATCCCACCAGAAGGGGCCTGACAGGGCCTCGGGCCGCCGTGGGCTGGGCCAAGCATTGGCATTCACTGCCCACTCCATCCTGGCTGAGGAAGTCTGAATCCAAGCACAAATGTGCCCCACCAGAGCCCTCTCTCCAGCTTGGTCCCCGTGGCGGGGGTAGGAGGCCCGGCAGCAGCGGACCAGAGGGAGAAACGAGGAACAGGCCAAGCTTCTCCCTTGGGCAGCTCCCAGGCCCGGACCTCAGGGCCTGCTCCCTGAGCTTGCAGGGGTCATTTAAAGATGCAGCCAAGGGCCCGGCGGGATGGCTCAGGGGTCTAAAGCGCCTGCTTGGGAAAGTTTGGGCGGCTTCAGGGACCACGGTTCGATCCCTGGTACCACATGCTGCGCCAGCCCTGCCCTTGGGGCGGGCTGAGCCGGCCATAAAAATGAGTGAATAAACAAATAAAGGTTCTGAAACAGGAAAAAAATAAATAAATCAAATAAAAAATTATTTAAAAAAAAAAAAAAAAAAAAAAAGATGCAGCCAAGTGCGATGCCGTGGGCCCGAAAGCTCAGCCAGGGGGAAGGGGAAGGCTGAGACAAGGGCATGAAAGGCCCAGACTCCTAACCCAGCCTGAGTAATTTAGGGAGGCCCAGTCTTCAAAGAGAGAAATAAAAAGGACTGGGGGGTAGATAACCCTGAAGTTTGGCCCCCAGTACCAGAGTCAG
>PVJA010016106.1:0-44101 GCA_004027025.1 Myocastor coypus
CCAAAAAAAAAAAAAAAAAAAAAAAGGACTCCTGCTCCACAAATTATGCATTAAACTCTTTACTTGCAGAATTTTATTTGCAGGCGCTAAATCTCGTGCTATGTGTGTTGCCATTGTATGTGTTACCTGTATTTATTTAAAACTGACAGCTCTATCTCTCTCTGTCTCTGTCTGTCTGTCCGTCTCTCTGTCTCTGTCTCTCTGTCTCTCTGTCTCTCTGTCTCTCTGTCTCTCTCTCTCTCTCTCTCTCTCTCTCGGGATTGAATTTAGGGCCTTGAGCTTGCCAGGTAAGCACTTATTCCACTGAGCTATCTCCCTACCCCCCTTTTTTGACCTGTGTACTTCTGACCTGTATGCCAATGAACTAGTTGCCTGGAATCATGTTCCTCAGTTTGCCCAACTGTGAGCATATCATCGTAACTCTGGGGACATTGGTGTCTTTCGAGGAATGAATGTTGAATGATACTGCAGTTAAAACACTGATGCATAAAGCACGTGTTATCATGGGCATGGTGTTCATAAACGCAAGGGAGTATTGGGCCACCGAAAACATCTGTGTGGAGTGATATGGGGGCTTTTGCTCATTACTGGAGCCACCGTGCTCCACTGTGACTCGGAACGCAGATGAAAGGTGTTGAGCATGGTTGCAGATTCCAGCACACCCTTGCTGTCTGACTGAGCTCTGGAATCTGACTCCATGCATAAGGTAGATGTTATTTCTTTAAATCATTTACCAGTGGAATTATTGTCTTGGAAGACATGTAAAATGTGTGAAATACTAGGAAGCCCATATACCTCTAGTATTTGTGAGTTTAATACTAAACATGTGAGCAAGGTTTAGTCTATTCTCTTTCAAGCACATACCACTAGCTTAATGGATATGATGTTATTGTATGTTTTGTTTCCTTTAAGGAGCGTGGGATGGGTGATTTTGTACAAATACAAAGGAAAAGGTGATCAAATGTGCCATGTCATTCAGAGACCAACTAGAAAAGGATCTCTCCAGCAGTTGGCCATCCTTTATCTTGGTGATGTATTAGGGTTTTAAAAAATTTTCTAGGTTTTTCCTCATTACCGAATGTTAGGGAGGAAAAATTGAAATGTGGGATTCACTTTAAGTTAAAAAAATGTAAATGCATCGAATACTAAAATCCGAACTTATCAAAATCCTACGTTTTCCACATGATCAGCCCCTAGCTTTCATTCTAAATTCATTTATTTCTAAGAGGCTTTTTTTGCTCAAAGCACTCCTGACACCCCAAAATTCCTTTTCTTTGTACCTGTCTCTGTTTCTGTCTGTATCTGCCTCTCTTTCTGCCTCTCTGTGCCTCTGTTTCTATATCTGTCTTTGTCTGTCCCTGTGTCTCTGATTCTGTCTCTCTGTCTGTCTCTGCCTATCTGTCTGTTTCTCTGTCTTTTTCTCTCTCTGTCTCTCTGTGTCACACACACACACACTCATTTTCTCCTGGATCTCAAATTTTTTTAGTCTGTTACTTGAATTTTCTATGTCTTCACAGAAATTAAGGTAATGCTGTGTGATGGTGTTTCTCTTTCTGTGAAATGAATTCTGTAGACAAAGGTGATGGAAAGGCAAGGATGTGTAATGGCTTTTCATGAGTTCATAGACAGTTATGCTAACACAAGTGTCCTGGGCTGGAAAGGCAAATCCATACGGAAAATGTGTGATATGTCAGTAGAAAAACTTTTGCCTTCCTTGTGATGAAAGAAGCCAGTGTAATCTTGCGGGCACTAAGCATCACGCTACTATGTTTGAAGAATGGTTCCGTTTTGGGAATCAGAGCCTCACATGATGGCGCACTAGACAATCAGTAGTATCTAGTATCAAGAGGACATCCATAAACACTCTCCATTGCTGCCACTGAGTCTGCTGTGTGATGGGTCCTCTCATCAAGCACTAGGCTAACTCTATACAGGGCTAACTATTAACACTAGAGAGTATTTTAATTACCTCTCTGTCCCTGCTTTAAAATACCAGAGCTAATCAACTTTGACAAAAGAAGAAAAACACATTTTGGCTTCCAATTTTGGAGGTTTTGAGCTATGGTTGGTCATGGACATGCGTTGATGTATTACATTGTGGTGGGAGCCTATGACCATGGCATGTGCTCACTTCAAAGCAGCCAGGAAGTAGAATAAAGAGGCAAAAGAAACAGGGCCCAACTGTTCTCTTCCAGGGCACCCCCTTACTGACTTAGAGCTCCTAATGTTCCCTGCTTCTTACAGATCTTCCCACCTCCTGTAGTATTACTCTAGAGACTAGGCTTTAAAATCATGGCCCTGCTGGGCATGGTGGCGCACGCCTGCAACCCCAGCACTTGGGAGGCTGAGGCAGGAGGATCGGTGTGAGTTCGAGACCAGCCTGGGCTACAAAAGTGAGCTCAAGGCCAGCCTGAACTGCATAGTGAGACCCTGTCTCAAAAAACCAAAAAAAAAAAAAAAAAAAAATCATGGCCCTTTGAGAAATACTCGAGACCCAAGGCATATGAGGATGTTCTCTCTGTCCTTCTGGTTTTTAAGTCTCTTCTATGATAGATGGTACTTTTCTGAGAATTCCTTATGGCACAAATATCTTCACACAACATGTCCCTTATGGAAGGTATGCCACCTATTTCTTTTCATAAATTTCCTTATGACTAATCTTCCAACTTTTTTCTTTCCAAGTTCCCAGGTTCTTTTGTTTCTAAATAAAAGAGAGAAAAAAGAGGGAATAAAATAAAGTGAAAAAATTAGAAAGGACACAAGATCTCTATAAACAAAATCATAGAAATCCAACAATGGTTGTTACATTGTACATAGTTGTTTTCAAAGTGTTTAGCTTACCAGGTTTTTTCCAGGTTCTTGACTACTTAGTCAAATCATCAGCAAAACCTTATGAATTAGTATAAAGTAGTGCTTCTATTTAATATTGATTCCAGAAAGGGTAAGAGGCCAGATACATTGCTCAGATTTCTTTCCTCTGTGAGAATTTTCTTCTAAGAGCAGTCCTTTCTGTTTACCCCTGAGCAGCTCTGTGCTGCTGCAGCTGCTCATGTCCAGGTGGAGCCAGCATACAGTGGGGACCAGCTGGAAAGCAGACACAGCCTTGGTGTCCTAGTGAGTTGGTAATAAAGATACCCCAGATGGTCACAGATCTGGCTGAAGAGAGAAGGGATGGTGGACCCACTAACGGAGTTGAAACAATCCGAGCCATTTGTTCTTGCAATATATTTGTACCTTTAGGACTTATGTCAGTCATTTGCTTCATTCTATTGGATCGATTGCTGTCGTATGCACCCAAATGTTTAGTTAATGGCATCAAACAATAGCTCAGCAATGATAGAAACTCTAGTCACATAGTAACCCAATGTCCATTGCTAAATGTGCAGCTTCTCGAAACCCACGAGTAAGCGAAACACCGCACTTCAAACATGAAAATAGTCATCTGAAAGGACAACATAGATTTGCTCTGAAGGGCAATCCGTGCTGTGATTCAAGCCTATGCACTTGCCAGAGGGCCTACATGTCATCCCATGAGCCCAAGGAGCACCCTTGCACCTGGTAGGTAGAGCAGCCGGCACTGCAGCCAGGGCTTGCTGGGGTCCTTCTCTTGAACTGGTCCACACTCATAAGAAACAACATGGTCTCCCCATCGATGAGTTGAAGTAAAACACTCAAAATTGGCTTTGATTGCCTCTAAAAAAATAGCTTGGCTATTTCAAATGTAGTATTTTGTAGGGATTATGACAAAATAATGACTTCAATGTAAACGGAATTCAGAAGCGTGGGTTTCTATGAGCTATGATTAATCATTGAAATGTTTGTATTCATAGCCAAAAAGGTTTCTTGCAGCACTAAAACTGTATGATTCACAATTAATTTTCAGGATCAAAGCACTTTAAAAATAACCTATTAGCCGGGCGTGGTGGCTCACGCCTGTAATCCCAGCACTTGGGAGGCTGAGGCAGGAGGATTGGTGCGAGTTTGAGACCAGCCTGGGCTACAGAAGTGAGCGCAGGACCAGCCTCAACTGCATAGCGAGACCCTGTCTCAAAAAGACAAAATAAATAAATAAATAAATAAATAAATAAAAATAAAAAAATAACCTATTGTTGATGAAGCTTGTTATTCTATGTATATTCTTCTAAATGACTGATTAGCATATTTAAAACAGCTAATGACTTCTAAATGGCTGATAAGTATATTTTAGAGAATAAAGGTCATTTAGATCAAAACAAAATATGATTTTTCCTGGTAGTGAATTCATTAGCTCAGAATTGGACTTACACCTATTTTAAAGATGTTAAGGTAGCCGGGCATGGTGGTGCACGCCTATAATCCCAGCACTTGGGAGGCTGAGGCAGGAAGATTGGTGTGAGTTCGATACCAGCCTGGGCCACAAAAGTGAGCCCAAGGCCAGCCTGAATTGCATAGCGAGACACTGTCTCAAAAAAAAAAAAAAAAAGATGTTAAGGTACTAGAACAACTATACCGTGTTTTCCCCCAAACTAGAAGTAACCAGAGGTAGAAAATGCCAGTCCTGGTCAGCTTATCCTTTCCTTACCTTCCTTACAAAGTAGTCACTAAGCAAGAGAACAGTGACATAATCTTCTGCATGATACACTGGTCATCAACATGGTAATGACCAATGATTAATTATCACTCAAGTTTGTTTTCTGATTAGGTCTTATTAAAAAAAAATAGAGAGTTCCCCTATGTTTAAAAGTATATAGTTTATGTATTCTCAAGATTATGAATTTATAAACTAATTCTTTTACTTCTATGAGTAATGTTTTATGATGGAGGCCTAGATTCATATTATACATTTGTAATTGAAATAGAAAAATTCACTTTTCATATATTTGGCACAGTATCCACAGGGTCTCATCACATAGATTGGACTTGTAGTGATTCTTCTGCTTTTAACTTCCCAGCGCTGGGATTACAGACACTTACCACCATGTCTAGTCTCAGTCCCTTTCTCAGAGCATTCCAGGGACACGGCTAGCATGGCATGCTATGGATTGAACCCCGGCCCCTATGTCTGCCTACACTAGTGCTTTAATTGCTTATCTATCTGGCTGGCCCTTGGAATAATTCACATTGTCATTTGCAATGAACTGATCATTCAGTAAAACATACAGTATACACTCTACCATTGAAAACAGATATTTAAAATTATACTATGTCATTGAACTTTCATGTCAAATTCACAAGTGTTGAATCAAATATAAGACAATTTTCAGGACTCCGAAGCTTAACTCACACATTTGGGGAAATTCAGACACTTGGAACACATTCACATAGGCATCAGAGTGGCTGGATTTAGCTATCAAATTTTGCTCAATCTGTTTTCTCTACAGAGGTCACAGAGTTCAGATTAGCTGGGTGGATAGACATCATATATACTGGAGCCAAGAGAGGATGCTCTAGTGTCCCTCATCACCGTTTTTCAGTGCTTTGGTCACATGTCTCTCTTGCTCCCTTCCTAGCCCTCCATGTGCCTTCTATTTTCCTTTTCCTCTTGGGGCTCATTTTTAAGCTACTTTCCACTGTCATGCTGTAGAAATTTATTATCTCTCTAGGAATAGACATCCACTCTCTATGCACTGTCAGCCAAACATCATCGATGACACAGAAATTGTTTTGGTTGTTTGATGGAGGGTTATGGACACAGAAAGGTATTTGATTTTCTAAAGCTTACTCTGTGAAGAGCCAGCATAATGATTCAGGATTATAAAACAGAATGTGAATCACATGTCCAAAGAAGCCAAATTTTGATTTTAGAAATTTCATCATCGAAGATAAGTTGCCAACTTTTCGTTTTAAAGTGACTTATTTTAAAACCAAATTACTTTGAGCTATCTATAATCTTCCATTCTAAAAAGGAATACATGACATGAAGGTGTAGATAATAACAAGCTCAAGCAAAAAAGCCAATTTTGCCACTTTTAACTCTTTCACTCATTTAAAAATCACCTAATATAGTTATAAAAGACTGCAGAATATTTATTAAAATATACCTTAAACCTACAAAACATTTTCCATAAATATTAGCCAACCTAGGTAATCCTTACTTGGTATGTTTGACACCGCCCAGTAGAGCAGTGCCTGCAAGCAAAAGGCCAAGAGGTAGGAAAAGCACATTGCTTCTGCTCCTGACATTCTTACAGGACTTATGCTCTCTTTCTTTGGGGTAAGTTTGCTCAGTTGCTCCCATAACTATCCTGAAAGGTCGTCACTAAATAAAAAAGACCTGACCAGAGAACATTAGTAACAAATTACCCTCCCCACTTCTTCAGTTAATCATTTCATTCCATTTAATCTACATCACCCGCAACTGTGCTGAATCAAAATGCCCAATCCATAGCATGTTAGTCCATTTGGACAGGTATAACAAAGTATCTTGGACCTGGATGCTTTACAATTTATTTGTCACAGTTCTGAATGCTGGACAAAATCTAAATCAAAGAGCTGTCATATTCCTTGCCTGGATAAGCCTGCTTTCTGTACCATAGACCCTGGGACTTCACTTTCTAATATTACCACCTTGGAGATTAGCATTTAACATGTGAATTTGAAAAACAGATATTCATTCCTTATTAGGTGTTTTTATATGATAGCTTGAACCTAGTAAAGAATCTTCTATTTCTCTCAGATCCATTCAAAATTTTTGTGATCCATTCAAAATTGACAGCTCCCTAGTTTTCAATAAATGGCTCTGGGGAGGTGTATGCCATTTCAAAATACAATCAATAATTCTAGAAATTATTCTAGAACGGTCTTAACTTAAGGTGGAATGTGCACTATGGAAGATAGGTTTGTTACATGTTACAGCACCAGAACAAAGAAAACGCTAAAACAAAAATGAATGCAATATCTCTGCTTGTCAATGGGACAAGGTGTTTAATGGACAAGCTACAAAAAACTTGAGTGCAAGAATGTAAAATGTATTTCAGATACAACCCAAAATATGAAGCACACCCCTATGCATCAATACTCATAAGTAAATGTTAAGAAAGTCAATGAATATGAGATTGGTGATGCAGGAGAATTTCAAGTAATTTGTGTAGAAACTGCCACAAAGAGTACAGATTTCCCACTCTCCATTTTTAATATTTTAATCACTTGTTTGTTTGTTTATTTATTTACTTATTTATTTATCTGGTACAGAGTCTGACAACACAGCTCAGACTCATCATGATCCTCCTGTATCTGCCTCCCAGCACTGTGATTGTAGGTGTGCCACCATGCCTGTTTTCAGTAGTTGGCACGCTATATTCCTGGGCCAGCACAGCATGTAGTACCAGGGCTCAAACCTATGTCCTTTGCTGCCAGCCTGGCACTTTGACCACTGAGATAGCTCCCCAGCCTCCGTTTTTATTTTTATTATTTTTATTTTTTTTATTTTATTTTTATTTTTTTTTTTTTGTCTTTTTTTTGAGACAGGGTCTCACTATGCAGTTGAGGCTGGTCCTGCGCTCACTTTTGTAGCCCAGGCTGGTCTCGAACTCGCACCAATCCTCCTGCCTCAGCCTCCCAAGTGCTGGGATTACAGGCGTGAGCCACCACGCCCGGCAGCCTCCGTTTTTATTTATGTATTTCCTTTCAGAGTATAAAATAAGAAAAGGGTAACAAAAGTTAATTGACAAGGCTTAATGTACAAACATGAATCAGGAGATCAAGTTTAATATCAACAGTGAAAAACCATGTAGATAACATCCACCTATGATATAACATAATTTAAAATGGTGTTTTGTCACTGGTCTTGTCCTAACCCAAACCCATGTTTAACCATACCAAACACATTTGAAAAATTAAAAATGAACGATATTTTTAAAAAATGACTAAAGGGTTGGCCAAACTGAAGTACCTAATTCAGGATTTCCTCCGTAGAATAATTAGCTACTAAATCACAGAAAATAGGAACAATTCTCAAAATCCACAGGGTCATAGGGAGACATGGGGATTTTTGTGTGGGAGCACAGAGTGGATGAGAACTATGAAAACCTGAGAAGTGGAAAGCAGTTTAGCTAATGATAGCACTCCAATTCTGCTTTATTAATTGCCCTTACTTCTTGCAGTTGATCCTCTCTCTAGTTTGTTTTTCCTTTAATGCTCTTGAAAGAGTTCAATATGTACTCACTGTAGAACTGATAATTTCTTTTAAAAGAACAGAGCTCTTAGATTAAAAAAATAGAATGTAATTTAAAGGAAAGAGTTCTTTTACCCTTACACGTGAGTCAGTTAAATAACTTCTCTACATTCTTATGACAGGAAAAAGAGATTGGAATTCATTTCTCACTGACGCTATACTCAGGGCCTGTCAATAAGTCACTGCTCTTAGCAAAACACATTGCTTTTAGAACAGTTCCAGTTCCCACCTGAATTCACTTACAGGATGCTCATGTAGCCAGATGAATCCAGGACCTATATGGACAGTAAAACTAAGTGAGTTTTTTTTTTTTTTTTTTTCTTTTTTAAACAGAACGTAGGACTAATGTAATGTGGATATGTAACCATTAGTTGACGTTTAAGATCAGCGAAGGCCTGTAGGTGTAATTGAGAAATAACCCTTGGGTGTCCATGAACAAATCAAGTATTTCTAAAATGTTGGAAAAATAAAGTTTGAAAATTACTAGAATTTAGACATTTGAGGGTCAGGACTTTGAGATGTCAAAGTACAGCTCTACTTGCCTAGGAACTCAGGAGCTCACAAAGAGATTTCACATATCCTTGGAAGAACTATAGATTGCAGATTCAAGCTCTTGAATTCCAAAGCAGTGCAGATCAAATTACATTTAAACCTACGGGACAGTAATCTAAGAATCAGCATCGCATCTCAGCTGGTGCATCATAGAACTGTTAGACTCTTTCCAGTTTTCAGAAATTATTTTCATAGGTGGCCACAGCAATCCCCAGGTGCCACAATTTACCAAAAAGGATTCAAAATGTAACTGATGTGATATACATTTCATGTTAAATTTATGAAATGATAATTAATTTTCATTTGCATTCCAAATTCACTTCAGGAATTTTAGTATTCTTATTATACACTCATAGCTAAATATAGTTCCTCTGAATAAAAAAAAAATATTTACTTTAGCACAATCAGACCACAAAAGCTTATTCACATACCAGGCTCTGAAGATCTTTACAATTGTCTTAAATCTAGACAGGATATGAATCACAAATAATTGCTCTGACTTTAAGCCACGTACATTTTTCATATACCATGCTACTTTATTACATTTTTGTCAGATTAACTTTGCAGATGTTTGCAAGCCTATTTGGTAAAATGCTTCATCATTTTTGTCACCAGGAACACATCAGCATCAGAAAGAAATTGCTGCATGCGCAGTGCTTTTCTAGGAATGTGAAAAACTGTAGAACAGGCTTTAGGTCCTTATGAACTCACATTTACATAGAAAATAGGTGCCTGTGAAAATTGCATTACTCACAGTATCTCATTAGAAGCAAACGTGCTATAATCTGTAAGTGCCTTAAAAGTGAAAAGGAAAAAAAAAGTCCTGCAAGAATCAGATCATTCCTTCAAGAATAACTGGAATTTGAGCTCAGCCTTGAAGAATCACTTCTTTCTTCCTTTTTGCACAACCTATGCAATGAACCCCAAAATTACTCTTAAGTCCTCACATGTTAGCTATATCACACTCTGTCTCTCTCAGAATTTTTGTTTGTTGGTTTTTAATTTCTCAGGGGATTTTGACTTATCTATACCTAATTATCTGGCTTGCATTAACAAGTATCTAGTGATCAAATTTTGTTTTGTAGAGATCTTAGGCTAATCTTTAGAACAGCAGTAGCTTTTATTTTTGTACTCTAATAGCTCAGAGCTCATTAGAGACACTATCATGTAATAGTAGTGTGCTGCAAACAATGGTAAATGTAAATGAATTTCAGTTTCTCACATCACAGAGACAATGAAAAACTTACACATATGCATCTAACTTATGTTGCGTAAGAGTAAGGTCTCAAAGTACATTCATTTACCTAGAAATGTCTCAAGTTAACCTTCTAATGGCTGAAGAGTAGTTCATTTTATAAAAATCCTATGTCTGTTTTATCCATTCATTGGTTTATGGACACTTGGACTGTGTCCAAGATTTAGCTATTACAAACTGTGCTGCTATAAATGTAAGTGTGTACATATCGTTGTGTGATCATGCTTTTAATTATTTGGGGAAGATATCAAGAAGAGGAATGCTTGGGTCAATGGGAACTCCAGTCCCAGTTTTCTGAAGAATCTACATACTGATATCTACAGTGGTTCCACCAGTCTAAACTACCACCAATAGAGCAAAAGGGTTCCTATTTCGCCACAGCAGCACCTACACTTTTATTGGTTGATTTATTATGATAGCCATCCTTTCTGTGGTGAAATGGAATTTCAGTGCTATTTAACTTGCATCTCTCAAACGACTAGTGATGTTGAGAACTTTTTAAGTACTTAATTTCTACTTCTTTATTGGAGAAATATATTCATTTCAGACACCCATTTTTTGTTTTATTGCTTAAATTTGGAAGATTTTTAAAAATTCTTTATTTTTTTATAATTTTCTTTTAATTTGAAGAGTAAAAGCACAAGCAAGAAAAACAACAAAAAAGACAGAAACAGGGTAACATATAATAAATATGTTACAGATTTTCAAAGCCAGAATAGCTGATTAACAATGATTGATACATTATCTATTTTTGTCATCAAATCTGTTGCTCAGATCAAGAGATATAGTTATACAAGATGTGATATATGATTGAATATTACCACATGCCTTCAAGAAAACTTAAAATTTGTTCTTGGCTCTCATTTTCTTTTATCACCTTTCAAAGAGAATTACTTTAAAGACAGTATAGTAAAAAAAATAAAAAAGAGAGTATAGTGATAACATGGCATTAAAAAGGGTACATATTTAGAAGACCAAAATGACAGATATTTCAAGCATGGTTTTACTATTATACATTGTTGTTCTCACTGTAGTTGCTTAGTTCACAGATATCAGTATAGAGCGGTAGTCAAGGTGAGAACTTTACCCATTAACTACTATTGTCAAAAGAAATCGTGGAAATTCTTAGGACAATTGCCTTGAATATATACATATATAGTTTTGTGCCTACCTTATTTCCTATTTTTCACCTTTTTCTCTTTGTTATTTAATCTTTATATTTTGTCTCTTTCTATTTAAATGTGTCTGTTATACCTTTCAGTTTTTATTTTTTATTTTACTTGTTTATTTATTTATTTTTTGGTGAGACCAGAGTTCAAACTCACAACTTTGCACTTGCCAGGCATTCACTTGTGCCAGGGAGCTATCTCCCCAGCCCCGCCTTTCAGTTTTTATTTCTTCTTCTGAGTTCTTACACTAGGGAAGCAATATGATATTTACACATGTGAGTCTGGCTCATTACACTTTTGAGTATGGCCTCATGTTATACCCACTGAGATATATTCTAGATATTAGTCCTTTGTATGCATAACAATGGGCAATTTTTTTTCCCAGTCTGTTGGTTGTCTCTTCACTCTGTTGGTGATTTCTTTTGCTGTGCAAAAGCTTTTGAACTAGATGAGATGCAAGATGTCTCTTCTTTGTAACATTTCCCGTGGTATCAGGATATATTTTTCTAAGTATTTGTCTATACATGTTTCTTCTAGAGTTCTACCAATTCTACTTTCCAGGGGATTTAGTGTTTCTGTTTAATGTTTAGATCTTCAATCCATTTTGATTTTAATTTAGTGCACAATGAGAGGAATAGGTATAGTGTAATCTTCAGAGTAGTGTTTTTGGGATCAGTTGTATAGAACTCTAATTATAAATTTAATTTGCTGGATGAGTTAATGCTAAACGTTCAAATGCTACCTAAACTTCAATGCCAGGAAAAGAATAATCATGATCAAAGATAACTTTGAATTCAAAGGTAAAGACAAAAATCAAATCCTTCATTTGAGGTGACATTTACATGAAGATCATATAGCCAAACTACAGATGATTTGAGATTTTGAACTTTCAATAACCTATAATGATATATCATATAAGTAAATAAAAAGTAAGTCAGCACTTCCAAAATTCATTTCTATGACAAGTCTAATTTCTGAATTGTGCAAGTGCTCAAAATATTCCTAATATAAATCTAGTTACTGTTAATACATATACACATATAGAAGGTATATATATATATATATATATACTACTAATTTTTTTCACAAAAGCTCTTGAATTGAGTGATCACATTTATATCAGTCCCTTTAAACAGTACCTGCAAATAAATACTAAAGAAAATATTGGTTCTTGACTTTTGAGCCAGTGCTGGGAGGTCCTGTGAGGAGAGACACAGGTGAGATAGCTGCCTCCTCTGCCACCATAGCCAACTCCCAGAATCTATACTATCTGTTAAGTGACTATGGAAGCGTACAACAAAATAGAGAAAATTGGAGAAGGTACTTATGGAGCTGTATGTAAGAGTAAACACAAAACTTCAGGTCAGGTGGTAGCCATGAAGAAAATCAGACTAAAAGTGAAGAGGAAGGGTTTCCTAGTACTGCTATTTGGGAAATTTCTCTATTAAAAGAACTTTGCCATCCAAACATAGACAGTCTTCAAGATGTGCTCATGAAGAATTCAAGGCTGTATCTCATTTTGAATTCTTTTATGTGGATGTCAAGAAATACTTGGATTCTATTCCTCCTGGGCAGTTCACGGATGCACTACTTGTTAAGAGTTATTTGTACCAGGACCTTCAGGGTGTTGTCTTTTGTCACTCTCGAAGAGTTCTTCACAGAGACTTGAAACCTCAAAATCTATTGATTGATGACAAAGGAACAATTAAACTGGTTGACTTTGGCCTTGCTAGAGCTTTTGGGATACCTATTAGAGTATATACACATGACGTAGTGACACTGGTATAGATCTCCTGAAGCACTGCTGGGGTCTGCTCGTTACTCTGCTCCAGTTGACATTTGGACTATAGACACCATTTGTGCAGAACTGGCAACTAAGAAGCCATTTTTCCATGAGGATTTAGAAGTTGATCAGCTCTCATTTAACCACCATCCCAATCAAGATATTAAATAAATGAAACCCTACAAAAGAGAAAGAAAGAAAGAAAGAAAGAAAGAAAGAAAGAAAGAAAGAAAGAAAGAAAAAAGAAAGAAAGAAAGGTATTAGCTCTTCATGATTTTCAGAGCTTTGGGTACTCCCAACAAGAAAGTATGGCTGGAAGTAGAGTCTTTTTTTCTTTTTTTCTTTTTTTTTTCTTTCATTTAATTTTTGTGTAAAAATTTTCATGTTGTAGCTACTGCTGGAGCTTGAGTCATCTGGACAGAGACTCTGGTGTGGGTTTTCACAAGATGGTCAGTGAATTCCTGATAGGGAGACTTGGTGAACACAGTCTCTTTCCAGAAGTCAGGGGTCAGATAGCTGTAGGTCTTGGAGATGGCATCAAAGGTGGCCTTAACAAAGTTGCCCAAGGTAGCAGTGCAACCCCTAGCAGAGGTGTAGCAGTGATCAATTCCAGCCATCATCAGCAGCTTCTTGGGCACAGGGGCAGAGACGATGCCAGTGCCTCTGAGGGCAGGGATCAGGTGCACCAACAGAGAGCCACAGTGGCCAGTCACCTTGCAAGGAACAGTGTGGGGCTTGCCAGTCTTGTTTCCGAAGTAGCCTTTCCTCACAGGAACAATAGAAAGCTTGGCCAGGATCATGGCCCCACGAATGACAGTGACTACTTCCTTATAACACTTTATACCCAGGTCAGCATGTCTGTTGTAGTCTCCAATGGCGACAAATACCTTGAACTTGGTTCCCTGGCCAGCATGAGTTTGCTTTTGCACAGGCATGATCTTCACAACCTCATCCTTGAGGGTTGTGCCCAGGAAAAAGCCAATAATCTCAGACACCTTGATGGGTAAGGAAAAAAGATAAATTTCCTCCAGGGACTTGATCTTCATGTCTTTGACAGCTGGCCCAGCTTGTTGACAGGAATCCACTCTTTGTCCTTGACCTCTGTCGTGCCCGCGACCTCAAAGGCCACCGCCTAAGCCTCCGCCCCGGCCTCCCATGCCTGGGACCCCGGGGCCTCCAGCCCCTCCCACTACACCGGTGTCATCCGCCATTTGGTGTTTCGCAGAAAAAACTGCAATAGAGTCTTTAAAGGACTATAAGAATGTATTTTCCAAGTGGAAACCCGGAAGCCTGGCAGCCCATGTCAAAATTTAGATAAAAACGGTTTGGAATTACTCTTGAAGATGTTCATCTATAAAAAATAAGAAAATGTTAGCCTATGGTCCTGCTAAATGGATTTCTAGCAAAATGGCACTGAATCATCCATATTTTGATGATTTGTACAACCAGATTAAAAAAATGTAGATTTCTGGCAAAGAATTTCCACATGTTATAATCTAGGATGAATGGTGTATTTTTACTGTTGATTCTGTCCGGTTTTGTGTTTTGCATTTTTCTTTTGTGTAAAACTGAAACTATACTTCACTTTCCATTTCAAAAGTACAGCTTAAACATGTAAATAATGTTCCACATAGATTTAAATGTAATTCTATATATGTGTGTAGATCTCACTGTGACCGTCGTTACTATAATAAAACTATAAAATATAAAAAATAACCAAAAAGAATTCTTATGTAAACCCGAATAATATTATCAAAACCACTCACTGCCTTTGAAATAAAGACTTGCTGTTGAGAGCTCAGTGATTAATAATGTGTAAAGCAAGTTTCCATGCCATAATTTGCTAATTACCTAAAAAAATAGCTGCTCCCTGGGGTACTACAAAAAGAAGTTCATAAATATATGTGAGAAAATTACTACTGTTCCTTCATCATTACATTAATTAATGTATCTGTAGGAGCTAATTGGTGTATCCAGTGTTACTTGACCTTAACTCACAAGTGAAATAAAGACCACAGAACTGAAGGGACTGTGCAGAGAAAAAGTTAGCAGAGTAGAGCTAAGACCATAGAGTGGCCTGTCTATGACGTCAGACCTTCAGTGTCCAGGAACTTGGTATTCAACAGGGTTTCTAGCGTTCCTTCATAGCAGCATGCTCTAGCTAAACTCTAGGTAAACAGCATAGTATGCACAGAAGTAACATTCTTTCTTAGACTCTGATATATGCCAGGCAGTAAATGCCTGAGCATTAGCCCCAGCACATACTAAGCTCTGGGCTCTGTTTTGGCAGTGAACTCTTATAGACAGTGCATGCATCTTGTACTCAGCATGGCTCTGAGAGATTAAGAGCATCCTATGTGGCTCCCCAGGGAGAGGAATCCTGGTACTGCACACTGGGCTCCCACTTGACTTGGCGCCATGCACCTTTGCCATTTGCTGTCTTCTCTTTATGTCCTTTCATATAATCAATCAATCATAACTCTGTGATCGCATGAGCTCAATAAGTGTTCCTGAGGAGGTATGGGTGGGCACGGTCTGGAGGACTCTCCACACAGGGTCTGTTAAGATCTCTATGTGAGGTATAAGGCATTCTGCAGCAAATGTCAACTTTTGAATTTTGGTGCTATAATCATGAATCAAAGCCTTAACATTTTATAAAATACTTAAGGATATCTTTTAGCGTGAGTATATTTTGCAGATGTATGTCAAGTATCTATGATAATGCTTATGTGCATGTTCTGCTAGAAGTAGGTGGAACCTTTCTGAAAAGGAAGTAAAATTTACCCAAAATAAAGTGTGGCTTCTTAAAACAGAATATATCCATAGAATAATAAACAAGATTCATATATGGGGTACAAGTTAGAAATATGTCTTTATAAAGTAAATATATTTTGCCAGATATGGTGTTGCACTCCTATAATCACAGCACTTGGGCGGTTGAGAAAGGAGGATTGCCAGGAGTCAGAGGCCAGCCTAAGCTACACAATGAGTTCAAGGTCAGCCTGACCTACACAGGAAAACATTGTCTCAAAAAGTTAGAAAAAAATCACACATGTATCTTCATTTATGAAACAACTTTTTGTGTCATATTTTCACAAGCAATTTCTCTACTGGAAAGAATATTTTGAAATAACATGAGCACAAGCATTTGTTTCTAATTCATTTTGAAAGACCTTTTAGGACTCACGCAAGCCTCACAGAAGCTTTTGTTCTGCCCTCTCCACTTCTTAATTCACATTATATATTCATATTCAACTTTTTGTAACGTATTTTTTTTTCTTTTTATGAGACAGGGTCTTGCTATGCAATGCAGGCTGACCTTGAACTCACTTTTGTAGCTCATGGTGGTCTTGAACTTGCACCAGTCCTCCGGCCTCAGCCTCCCAACCGCTGGGATTACAGGTGTGCACCACTGCACCCGGCTTCATAACTGTACTAAACCTCCCTTTAATTCAAAGGAGATGTCATTCTGATTTCAAGTGCTGGGTCACTGTTTTAGGCCATATTTAAATAGCATTTACATATTTTTTTACAGTTTTAGAATTTTTATTAGTGTTGTTTCCAGAATACATAATGACTAGATTCACTGCATGGATTGTTATACACATGTAACATGTCTTAGTTTCATGTTACTCCCTTTTTCTCAGTTTTCTCCTTACACTCTCCATCTCTTTGTTCCCATCTTTTGGATAGGATTTATCTTCCTGTTTCTTGTTACCTATCTTCCATTTTGTTCTTTAATTTATTTATATTTTTGTTTCTCAGGTTGTGAGTTCAAACTCTGGTCCCTCCAAAAAATAAAAAAAATATAAATATATATTTTTGTTTCTTGTATAATAAAAGCCATGTGATATTCAAGCTCTCGTGTCTGCTTAATTTCTCTCATATTATGGTCTCTGGATGTGCCTGTTTTCCTACAAATGATTCAAGTTTATCCTCCTTTATGGTATAGTAGTGCTGCACTGATTGTAAATACCGCATCTTCTTTATCCAGTCATCTAGCCGTGGCCATCTAGGCCCCTTCCAAGAATAGCTCTTATGACTTTTACTGCTATATACATGGGTAGCCCTTTATCACCGTAAGGTGATGCTTTTCACTCTTTGGGGACAATACCTACAAGAACAATTACTAAAGATAATAAAATTTTTGCTTTTAATTTTTTGAGGAATCAGTCTACACTGATTTTCCATAATGGTGGACTAGTACACAAATTTTAACTTTCACTATTGTGTGATCAAGAGATAAAATATCAGATTACAATAACGCTAGCAAAAATTTTAACTATTTAATATACGATTGCGTTTTCCTAAGATAAATAACAAGTGCTGACTAAAACTTATGATAACCCCAAACTCTGCTACCACCTAATATGTACCTCATAATTCTTGATTTTGATAATTATATATAATAAATATTTTATTTGGATGTCAATTGTTAAAACCCTTGTGTGGAAAATTTGTGATATTATCCTTTTAACCTTTCAAAATTAAAATAAAATCAGATAATATTTCACAGTAGAAATCTGACCGTAGCTTTCAGACCACATGTTCCTATGCATGTTCAAGCTGTTGTACATAGGCAGTGAAGCAGAAAGTCAAAAACAATACACTTTACAACAAAATAACATCATAGCAACATACGCCAGTTTCTTCAGAGTAATGTGCAGCCAAAATTATAACAACAATAATAATTTGTTTACTCTTTTCCATATTTAGTTGATCAAATCAATAACAATATTTAAGCAAACATCCAGTATGCCAGACATGGGACCTCTTTTATTTAGGTAAGGGAAATAACTTATAATTCAAGTGATCAAGCATAAGAAATATACTTAATAAATTCATGTTTTCTAAATTTCTATTATCTCTCCAGAGAGTTAGCTCAGGGGTATAAGTACTTGCCTGGAAAGTGCAAGACCCTGAATTCAATTCCACATACTGTACATAAATAAAATTAATTAATTAATTAATTAATTAAATAGAAATAAATTTCTATTTTTTCCTTTTTCTTTTTTTAAGTACATGAATCAAACTCAAGACCTCATGCTTGCCAGGCAGGAGATAAGGCCCTGAACTAAATCCTCAACTCCCTATTTATCCTTTATGTGTAGAGCTATAAAAAAGAATATGTGTTCTCATTTATTTGGCTTCCTAATATGTTTTTATTTTCTTACATTTCATTTTATAATATCTGATTTACGTTACATAATGACTTTAAATTTTTGTCAGATTAATACACATTAGATAAGGTTGGATAAGTTGTTCTGGGAATGATAGCTGATTTCTCTGTTCCTAATGTTAGTTAACTGAATAAATCGATTAAAGCGCTTGACATGCAATGGCACTCAGTAGTTGAAAGCTAGTAATTTTCCCATGCACATTGATTTAATTTTAGTCAGTTGAAAGGCAAGTTGATCAATATCCTCCCCAAAACGTACTGCATCCTCACCTGCTGACAAATGAGGATTTAATATGTACCTTTGCACTGGATTATTATCTTTTTATTTCACTGTTTGCTTATATGATCTCTACTACGTATGATCTCACAAAGGTGAAATCATGTATAGTAGAAACAAAAATATAGTAAGAAAGAGTAATTGGCTTATTTTGATCATTTTACAAAATAATTATTTTCTGTGGCTATACAGCACCAAAATTACCTTCAGTGACAAATGAGAGGAGTTCTAAAAGTAATTTCAGATGTCCGCACAAAGGCAGCGGCATACTGCCAGACCCACAGTGCAGAGCTAAGACAGCCTGTGAAGAAAAGACGCATCTTTGGCACGACTTTGCCTTGAATTGATTGCCAACCTTCAGTAGCAGCTACACAGGTGATCCACACACACGGGCTTGCAGGGGGCGTGGGAAGTGGATGGATTTGGAATTCTGCTGCCTTGTCAAGCACACGGTCCTTTGCTTGGGATGCACAGGATAACCACATAATGGAAAAGAAAAGCGAGTCTGCTTAAACAATTCACACAAAACCCCAAAGCCAGGCTCAAGAAGCTGACGTTCTATTGATAGCAAAATCATCTGCCCTTATGCTGACTGACAACTGTAGCCTTCACTGCTCTCTGAGCAAAAGTAACACGAGGGGGATTTAAGTTGTTCTTTTCCTGCAGTGCATCAATCAGTCGGAAAGAGACATAAAAAAAAAGCACTGATCAAAATCAAAACATAAATAAATGTAATAATAGAACCATGAGAATTCACAATATTGCAATTATTAGCCAGCTATATAGTAAATCAAGAGAGAATATGACAACACGAGAAATGATCAAAGGAAATTTTACAAGTGAAAAACTGTAAAAACAGCCATGCAGACAAGCCGCTTTAACATTTGTCAGGACAAGGGAAAAGTAAACTGAACTACTCAGAAGAAGATGCCCCAAGCAAGGAGATGAAAAGCAGCAAACAATTAAAAGCAAAGATAAGAGACAAAAGGAATGCAGAGAAAGGCTAACACAGCTGACTGCCTCTGAGCAAAAAAGGAGATAAAATGGACATTGTGGCAATATTTGAAGATTTGATAGGTGGCTCTCTCACCAAAATATGATAAAAGCTACAATGGGAAGGCTTGCAAACTTCTAAAACCCTAGAGTGTAAATTTAAAGCAAACTACATATAGGTATCAAATAAAACTGCTCAAATTTGAGACATAATTTTGAAAACATCTGGTGAAATGTTTACCATAAAAGCTAAAAATTGGCTTGATATTATGGTTTATATAAGAATGTCCCCACTAAAACCTCATACACTGTTAGACTGGGCTATTCCCGGGTAGCTCAATCTAGAGTTTATGACTGATGCATGATTTAATGCTGGGATGAAGGGTTGTGCGGTTAAGGATGCTGGGGTTAAGGGCAGGTGACTGCTGGTCTGTCCACTGCTTGGGCTACCACCACCCTAGTCTGAGCAGTGCAGGTAAAATAAAAGTGACAGAAAGAGGCTTCTTTCTTGCTTCAGCTTTTTGTATCTTCCACCACCATGAAGATCTCCTTTGGATTATCATGTTTTACTAGCATATTTTATGTTAATAAAATATGATGATGATGTGTAATTTGCGATGATGTGAAATTAATACAGGCATCTAATTTATCTTCACTTTAGTATCATAGCTCCCTCCTCTCCTTCCTCCTGCTGCTTGTCTCTTTCCTTATTTCCAGAAGTCTATGTCCTCATTTTTTATCATCTCTTCTTTATTTTGATTGTATTAATTTATACTGTTTTTAAGATTTCTCCTTTAAGAGCAGATATGATATACTTAATTTCCTGAGTTTCACTAATTTCAATGAGCATTCTATTTTCTAGTTCTATCAATTTTCTTACCAATGGAATTATTTTTTCTTTATGAGTAATATTCCATTATGTATATATTCCATACTTCTCGTGTCAATTCTTTTTTTCAATTGTGCTTTTATTTTACCTTTCCTTTATGTATTTGGTACAGGGTCTCACTACACAACTCACACTTGTAGTGATCCTCTTGTTTTCAGCCTCTCCAGTGTTGTGGTACAGGTGTTTGCCACCAAGCCCGACTCCTTCAGCCTAAGGGTGGGGCTGGCAAAGCGTGAGGGACTAGGGATCAAGCCACGGTCCCTGAGCTTGCCAAAGCAGGCACTTGAACTGCTAAGCAATCTCATCAGCCCTTGTTGATGTGTTTCTAGGATATTTCTATGAATTATCTATTGTAAATTTTACTGCTAAAAATACAGTTATGCATGTACCTCTCTACTATGCTGTCCTTAATTCTAACTGAAACAATACCAAGAATGGTATAGCTGCATGAAGGAATAATTCTTCGTTTAGTCTTCTGTTGAATTTCCATTCCGATTTTCACAGTATTTATACTAGTTTATATTCTCACCAAGTATTGTTCTTCTTCTCAACCCTTGTAGAGTTACCAGGATTTATTGTTTTTATATTCTTAATGATAGCTATTCTGTGATGAGATTGATTCTCAGTATAGTTTTAATTTTCATTTCTCAGATGTCTAGATTTGTTGAAAACTTTTTCATTGACTTTTCATCTTTTGAGCTTCGTTTGAGAGATATAAATTTTGCTTATTTGCCCAAATTTGTATTGTGCTCATATATTTCTGCAAGTTAAAAATTTAAAGTTCTTTATGTATTCTAGGTATTAAACCTGTTTCCAGAGAATTGCTGGCAAATATTTTCTTCCGTTCAACAGGTTTCCTCTTCGCTCCTTTGCTTCCTTTTTCATCAGAATCCTTTTGAGTTGCCGAAGTCCCATTTGACAGTTGTTGCTATCATTTCCTGTGCTTTTCAAGTCCTATTGAGGAAGTCTTTGCTTGTGCCTGCCGGTACAAGGATTTCCTTTATGTTGTCTTCCAGCAGTTTCAGCGTTCATGTTTGAAATGCACTAAAGCAATAGTGCCAGGAGTCCCTGGTGCTAGAACCACAGGTGGGTGCCGGTCCGTGGCCTGGGAGGAAAGTGTGCAGCATTGCAGCGGGTGGGCTGTGGAGAGCCAGTGAATCCTCACCTGTATTCACAGCCATGCCTCATCACTTGCATTACTCCCTCAGCTCAGCCCCCTGTCAGATTACTGGTGGCATTGGCTTCTCACAGGAGCATGAGCACTGCTGTGTTTGGATATGCAAGGGACAGTCACTCAAGGGGTATTTGAGCTCCAAGCATGTTTGCATTGCCTTTTGGGCACTAACATTATTGTTTCATCTTTGTCTCCTGTTCCTGAATTATTTTTTTCTGATTTTTAAAATATATTTAAATAGCATATGTATCTTTAGTTAAATCCACTATTTCAGTCTTTGCTCTTAACTGGAATATCAAAAAATAAATTTCTAACTGAAATTTTTATTTTTACGCAAGTCATTCAATTTTTTTCATGAAAACTTAATTAAATTGTGCCATTTGATAAAAAAAAAAGCTTGCTTAAAATTTTAAGTATATACTTTACATTGGGATAATTATCTGACATCCTTGTCTTCCATAAGTTAAATGCAAGTAAGTAGAATCAATTCTTTTTTAGCATGTCATAGAGTTCTATTTGAACCAGCAAGCTTTCCCACTAATATTGCCTTTCAAATTCATTAGTAAACATGCAGTTAGAAGCATAGGTTCCCACAAATATTTTTAGTTTTTGCTTCATTTCTCAGAGCCTAGAATAGTTCCAAAGATCTTAATTTATAAAACAATCCAGTAATCAGCTTCAAAATTTATTTATTTTCCTCTTACATTTTATATACCTGAGTTTGTCATGGTGGCCTTTTCTCTTTTATATTGAACTGATAAGAACAAATACTACACTTGATCTTAGCCACAAGACTGAGAAGTGATCTTTTGTCTTTTATAGATTTTAAGGTGAGTAAAAACCTTACAACAGACATAAGCTATGCTTTATTTAACTTATAGGTTCTGCATTTACACTCTCTTCAGTAGCCAGCATAAAATATTGTATCTCTCTATTCTTGCATATATCAACTCATTTATCCATTCACAATCTACCCTTCCATCTCAAAACCAAGTCCATTAGTCATGAGTTTAGGGCTCTCAATTCTGCTGGTTCTGACAATGCCCAGCCTACAGTCTTGAAGGAACCAGACTCTGACAGTGTTTCACATTAGGCGTAGCAAGTTCTTTGCCTAACTCGTGCAATTATTGTGCAGCTCGTTGTGGTTTCTGTTTGGGTGTCACCCCACGGGCTCATGAAGAGGTGGGGATCGGGCTTTTCAGAGGTGGCTGAATCTGAGGACAGTGATGGCCTCTTTATCTCGTGCTGGGATTGGTGCAAATGCTGAGCCCATCTTAAGGAGGGTAGCCTGCGTACAATATAAGGGTAGAAAAGAGGCTTGCTCCTACCCTTTTTTGAAGTAGCTTCAGATTTGATTCCATTAAGAAAAAGTAACAATGAACAGCACAGGGATTTAGGAAAATATATTGGTTCTGAGTTCCTAATTAAGTCTTGGTTGCAGAGGGTGAACAGTTAGCTCATGATACTTATATTGTGAATTGTTACGGATGCCTTGATCGGTGCAGATCTGCCTTGATGAGTATGTTCAGATTCCTTGGAATAACGCATGTTTGCTGTGGGATGCTTCGGCAAACAGTGTTTCACTAAGAAACCCCAGAGATTTATTCCTTTACTTTTCCACTTAACTTCAACATTTGTAAGTCATTTATAAAAAGCATCTGATAGTGTATCTTCTAAAAACAGATAAAAGCATTATAATGTCTGTGCTCTGGTGAGCTGCCAGAACAGGACTGCAGGTCCACTGAATTAGAACTACTATGTTGGAGAGCTACATAGGAGCAATTGAATGAGGCTGAGTATGTGAAACTCACAGCTCACGAGAGCTTAGAGCACTCAAAACGCCACTGTTACCTTTAGCATTCATAATAGCTCTTTTATTCCCTCTGTGCCATACTTCTAAAAAAATTAAAAAAGTAACTTGCTTTACAGTAATAGAACCCTTAGCTTGAAATTGCTTCTCCACCTTAAGCTCATGGCAGAATCCACTGAGAATAAAATGATTCTTAGAGATACTTTCTCACTTTTAACTGGCAACACTAAGTGAAAGCCAAGATTAAGATGACAACTTCAAAATCCAACTTGCAAAATTTCTGAAATCAAAAATGAGGTTCTGGACATTGCAAAGGAATACATGGATGCCTTCAGAGTGAGGCCCAAAGCAACGACATAGGCAGTATCTAGAAGTGGGTAGAAGTGTGCATTTTGGGACCCAGCTTACACCTGCTGGAGCACAGTCTCCTCATTGAGTCAAGCGGTCTTTGTGTGGGAACATCCTCCAGTAGAATCTGGGCACTGTGTAAATGGGGCATCTTGAGGGAGATGTGCACTGTCCTGCATGATGAACGCCCCGGCCACCTCTGACTTTACTATGTGCATGGCACTTTGTATTCTGTTGTTGGGGGCAGTGATGGAGGAGACTGGGGAGTGGGAAAAGCTGCCTGAGGAAGTAGGTACCCCTGTTCACTACAAGATCCCAGATATATCTGCAGTTCCCACATTCCTATGTGTGGACTTTTTGGAAGAATTCAAATTGGTTTTAGATAGCGTGGCCTAGGAATGAGGTCAGCCCAAGTGGCAGGATCCAGCACCACATCTCAGCACCCATAGATAGACGTTCCTGGGGGAGCCTTCAAGATTTCTTCCTTCCTTTCTTTCTTTCTTCCTTTCTTTCTTTCTTTCTTTCTTCTTCCTTCCTTCCTTCCTTCCTTTCTTTGGCGAGCTCAGGCTGCTCAGGCTGCCCCCCCCCCTTTTTTTTAAGGTTGCCAGTTTGGCCAAAGTGTTTTTTTTTTTTAATTAATTTTTTTTTTTTTTTTTGTCTTTTTGAGACAGGGTCTCGCTATGCAGTTGAGGCTGGTCCTGCGCTCACTTTTGTAGCCCAGGCTGGTCTCGAACTTGCACCAATCCTCCTGCCTCAGCCTCCCAAGTGCTGGGATTACAGACGTGAGCCACCACGCCCGGCTTAAATTAATTTATTTAAATTTATCAATGGCTATATTACATATTTTCATCATCAGATCAATTTAGATTAATAGATATAGGTATGTAAGTTTCATCAAACAGTTAAACATTAACACATTCAATAAACATTACTTTTTTTTTTCTTTTCCCCTTTCTGTTTTAAACAGATGACACACTGCATATTGTTTTCACAATAGTTCTACAGAGCACAGTGTGTGGGCATGACCCACCTATTGATGTTGCTAAGAAAAAAAAAAGGAAAACAAAATTCTTCTCTTTGGACTAAGAGGAAGCAGATGCACACACAGTCCAATGTTCTGCAATTGCAATGGGCTACCAGTGAGGCTTGCAATGTTGGGGCATATTGACCCAAGCCTCCTACAGCTCATCTCATCAATGTAGCTCTGCCTTTCATGCATTATAATTAAGCTTTTTTTTTTTTTTTTTTCTTTTTTTTTGCTGGGAGATCAAGGGCAAGTCAAAGCAAGACTTGTATAACAAAACATTCATTTTTTGTGTCTTCTAAAGTCAAATCCCGTCTGGATTAAGTTTAGGACCATATACAGTACTTCGTACCACTGTTGTTAGCATCAGCCTTCGGAATGAGTCACATCCATTGCTTGGCCAGTTTGCTTTCTGTGAAAGCCCGAGAGAATGTTTTTCTCTGGATGACTCTCCTTAGACGTATTATAGTTCATTTATCCCTTTCCTCCGAGGTCCCATAATCTCCTTGAGAGTGGGTCTGGGGCTTGAACTGCCATTCCCTGTGCCTGACTGGGATTGCCGGTGCAATTGCTTAAACCACTGAGCTAACCTGAAAGGCCCCCTACTGTCATGGTTTTCTATGATAACTCTTTCTGTGTTTCCCAGATGCAGTGTGCACTTTTATCTTTGCTCCCCCTCTTCCTATGTGCTCTGTTCAAGCTCACTTTGCAAAGCCAGTTTCGCTCCTATTCTTCATTTTTGTTTCTTGAGTAAATGTTGCCACTGCTTTTGGTTCATTTCAGTCAACTCTTTGGGATCAGAGAGAAGCACCTGTCACCTGACTCCAGCAGAAGAGGCGCGCCATCCCAATGCCAGTCACGTCTAGTTGGTGAGCCGCTTTTTAGAAACAAACTTCCTGATGGTGGTAGGTATGCCCGCAGAACATATCTCAGCTCTTCCTTCATCACTTCCCTCCCCCACTCCACCTCCTTCCATTGCTCTTCCTTCCTTTTGCAAAATTTCTGTCTCCCTTCTTTCTTCTTATTGTTATTTTATTCTGCTCTTTTCTGTGTTCATACTTTGAGTTCTCACCTGAGAAAGAACCCTGCGTGTGTGGGGTTTAAGTTTGTAAGTCTGTTTTATTTTACTTAATATTGTGCTCTCGAATTGCAACTATTTTCCTACAAATGACCCAAATGTATACATTTTATACAGGAATAGTACTCCATTATCTATATATTATCATTATTATTTATACATTATCTATAAACACTATAATTTATTAGTCCACTGATCTGTTGATGGCTACTTGTAAGGCTGAGCTATCAAACTTGCGCTGCTATAAATACAGCTATGCACGGAACATTACAATAAGATGTCAGTAACTCAGAAAGATAGCTGGAAGTTAAAGAGCTGAGTCAAATGAAATGTATAGTTTTAGTTTATGGAGGAATTTCCTTACTTATTTCCATGATGGTTGTACTGGATTACATTCCCACACTCCCCTTGCAGCTCCACCAGGATTTGTTAAGGATTTATTCTTCCTTACAGCCTTAATGGCATTATTTGATTTTCATAATAGTCATTCATTTCAGAATAAAATGGAATCATGACATTGTTTCCTTTTGCATTTCCCTAATCACCAGAGAGAGTGATACTTTTTCATGTATTTTTATTTATTTATTTATTTTGGCAATTTGGTCTTCTACTGAGAAGTAAATAATTCATTTAAGCTGCCAACTTTTAGAGTGAGCATTTATTTGAAGGTTTTAATCTTTTTGGGTTCTTTATATAGTCTAGATATGAGCTTCTGAGCAATGGCTGCCAAGTTGTTTTCCCATTCTTTAGTTTGTCAATTCACATTTTTTGGCTATGTCAATTTTTGCACAAAAGATTTTTAATTTTATGTAATCCCACTTGTGATCTTGGTGTTCTTTCTTTCTTTTCTTTTTTTAAATGTATTTAGTACAGGGTCTACAGGGTCTCACTATGGGGTGCTACCACACCCAGTTTTGATCGCAGTTTCAGGACACCGTGGGGGCAGGACCAGCAAGGCATGCTGGCGATGAACCCTGGTGGCTATGCTTACCTAAGCAGGTACTTTAGTGCACTAGCTATCTGGCAAGCCCTTGGTGTTATTTCCCATGTAATAATGATTTTGTTCAGAAAGTCTTTCCTTTGCATACTGTTTCATTTTATCATCTATATTAAATGTTCCTATTTTAGCATTTAGGTCTCTAATCTCTTTTGCTCTTAGTAGATGGTTAGAGATGTGAATCCAGCTTCAAACTTACAGATGTGTGTACCCTGTTTTTCCAGTGGCATTTGTCCTTCATGTTTGTGGCCTTTTTTTGTCAAATATATGATGACTTACTGTGCCTGACTTTTTTTTTTTCTGTAGTCTGTTTTATTGAGGTACTTCTGTGCCATAATTTTAGTATTAGTCTCTATAATTTTTTGAAGAATGCTGTTGGCAGTTTGATTGGAATTGCGTTAAATGTATATTCCCATAAGCATGACCATTCTGACAATATTCTTTTCTGCTTAATCGAAAAAAAGGAGATTACAAGTCTCAAATCTCACAGCACCCAACTTGTTTGCCAGCAGAGACGTTGTTCTCAGTGGAGACTAAACGAGATAAGAAAGGGCTAGAATCTTGCAGGTGGTCCCCAGACATCTGGAAATACCTGAAAATTTACACTGGATGCCTTAAGGACTTTGCCCACTCAGGTACAAGACATTGAAAGCATTTTGACCGCTGATATTTACTTACATCTTCCCACCTATTGTCTCTTGCCTTCTTTTAATTCCTGTTTATAAAAAACTCACTTCATTTTGTTCCGTGTTGGCAGCTTTCTGATCCACTCTGTCTGCCTGCAGCCAGGTGTTCAGCCACATACGCTGTTGCTGTCACAAAAGCATAGCTCGCGCTCTCTATCTCACCTTGTTCATTGTATCTTACAGAGATTATTTTTCCATCTTCTCATATCCACCTCAGTTTCTGTTTTCATAATACAATAGTCATATTACGTAATTCAGTACTTCATTTGCTTGGTAAGGTGAATAGCTATGCATGCACTTTTTCTTGAAAGTCGTGCATGGAACAGTTTTCCTAATTTCTTTGTCTGTGGGCTCATTATGGGTGTAGAAATTCTGATTGCTGTGAGGATTTGCATCCTATTACCTGACTGAATTGGCTCATTTGTTCTAAGAGTGTTGGTGGCATATTTTGTGTCTCGTATGTAGAGGATCACATCACTTGCAAACATAACAGCCTGACTTATTCCTTTCCTATTCATGTTTCTTTTCTTTCTCTTGTCCAATTCTGTCTGATTCCTCTGGATGATGTTTGAAGGATGACACTGAACAAAAGTGATGACAGCAGACATTCTTTCGGCTTCCTGATTTCAGAGAAAAAGCTTTTAAACATTGCCCCCAAAATATTATGTTGGTAGTACGCTTGTCGCAAATGACTTCCATCACATTGAAAATATGTCTTTCCACACATATCTGTCTTTCATGATTTTTATGTCATAAAGGAATGTTGGATTTTGTTATAGGCTTCTTCTGTGTCTATTGACATAAGTGTATAATTTATATCTTTGATTCTGTTTGTGTGGTGTTTTACAGTTACTGATTTCTGTATGTTGATCCCTAGGGTGAAGCCTATTGAACATCGTATATAATCTTTTGGATGACTGTGCCAGCCCTGCTCCCAGGGCTCGCTGAGACGGCAATTGAGGCTGGGCGTGATGTCACGTGCCTACAATCTCAGCTCTTAGGAGGCTGTAAAGAGGCAGATCACTATGAGTCTGATCTGGTAGTGAGACCCTGAACATCCTGTCAAACCTTCTCTAAAACATACTCATCATCGTCATCATCATCTGTTCAATGAGTTCTTACATTTTGTGGAGAATTTTTGAATCTATGATCAATAAAAAGATTACCTTACGTTTTTTGTTTGTTTGTTTTTGTTTTACTTGAGTTCTTACTTTGTATTGGAACTTGTTTAATTTTGACGTCCAAGAATGGCTACAGGTACTCCTTCCCTTCCAATTTCAGTTTCAAATTTGAGGAGCATAGGCTTTGACAATTCCTGGAATTTCTCGCAGGAGCCAATGTTGAATCTATCAAGTTCAGAGCTTCTCTTAGTCTCTAAGGTTCTGTTTTTGTTATTTTGTTTTGTTTATTTGTTTGTATTCCTTACTGCTTCAACGTCATTGTCCATTAGCCCTCTGATCAAGGGCTGGCAGTGCTTTACCCATTCGTTAGGTTGTCAACTCACATTTACTGGCTATGTCAATTTTTGTACAGAAGCTTTTCAATTTTATATTTAGAGGGTTTCGGGGTTTCATGTCTTCTTAATTTAGTTTTGGTAAATCATAAGTATGTATCTAGCGATCTAATCGTTTCTTCTGGATTCCACAATTTCTGGAGTAGAAATTGTCAAAGTAGTTGCAGTCATCTTCTGGATTTTAATGGATTCTTCTGTAATTTCATACTTCGCATCTCTCTCTCTATTGTATTTTAAGCAAGGGTCTACAGGGTGTTCAGGGTCTCACTACTAAGTCAGACTCAGAGTGATCTGTCTGTTTACAGCCTCACAAGAGCTGGGATTATAGGTGCGCGCCACCACGCCCAGTCTCAATTGCTACCTCAGCACGCCCTGGGGGGTGGGACCAGCATGATGCCCCTGTGCCTGCTTGAAGGCATTTTAATCCCCCGAGCTATTTGGCTGGCACTGCATTTTTCATTTCTAATTGTCTGGCTGAGGTGTTCTTTCCTTTTGTTTTTTAATAAGCCTTGCTAAACTTTTCTCTTTTTTTAATTATTATTCTTTCAAAGCTTTTCAATTTCTCAATTTTTAAAATTCTTTTTTTAGAGCAGTGTGAAGAAGCGAGAATGACCCCTGGGCCGCCCAAAGCTGCGCATCGCTGCATCTCGTGTCTAGCGCCTGTGGCCCACCGCCGTTGCCACCATGCCCAAGAGAAAGGCTGAAGGGGATGCTAAAGGTGATAAATCCAAGGTCAAAGATGAACCACAGAGAAGATCTGCAAGGTTGTCTGCTACACCAGCTCCTCCAAAGCCAGAACCCAAGCCTAAGAAGGCCCCGGCAAAGAAGGGCGAGAAGGCACCCAAAGGGAAAAAGGGAAAACCTGATGCCAGCAAGGATGGGAATGGCCCTGCAGAACATGGAGTTGCCAACACAGACCAGGCACAAAAAGCTGAAGGTGCGGGAGATGCCAAGTGAAGTGTGTGCATTTTTGATAACTGTGTACTTCTGGTGACTGTACAGTTTGAAATTAGATTTTTTATCAAGTTTTATAAAAATGCAGAATTATTATTTATTTATTTTTTTTAGCTATGTTTTTAGCACACAGAACATTTCATTGTTTTGGGGATAAGGAGCATATGTCAGTAGTACAGTGTCTCCAAAGCTGGGTTGATGTGGGGAAGGCGCCTTTCCCTGCTGGTTTTGAGAGACTTCCTCTTGGCTCTCAAGAGGAGGGATTCCATGGTGTTGACACATGTGGTCACCTTGGCACAAATGCCTTGTGGTACGGGACAGCTCCCAGTTCATTTTACGTCCTCCTTTCCTCTCCAGTCAGCATAGGTTTAACTCCCTTAAGCCCAGAGACCCATTGGGATCTGATTCCCAAAAGTGATGTTACAGTGTGTCAGGCAATCTGGACTTGCCAGTAACATTGAGATGGTATCCCACAAGAACAATTGATTTCTTTTTATAGATTGTGAAATTTCAGATTGATAATTCTACCATTTTCATTTCATGAAAGTCAGGGTCGCCTTGTGAAAAGTTGTTAAACAACATGCTAAATGTGAAATGTCACCCCTCACTCTAAACTTTCCCTACTTCAAAGCCCCAAAGGAAGACTTCATTGGATTTTACAGGGGCTTTCTGATTTTTGGTAGTCCATTCAAGAAGGGAGTTTGAAAGGTGTTGTATACTGTTAATGATTGTGTGCCCATGTCCTACCTGAAATACCATGATTGTTTATGAAAAGTATATTTAATAAAGCTGGATAAAGTTTGGCTTGGAAAAAAATAAAATAAAATTCCTTTTTTAGTCTTAATTTCATTCATTTTTGCTCTGACCTTTTTCATTTCATTCCTTGCTCTGCCTTTGGATTTGGGTCCTTTTTCATTTTTTTAGGACCTTGAGGGACATCATAGGTCAGTATGTGGAAAAGTCCCGCTTTTCTGATATAGAGGCTTCAGAGCTATGTACTTCCCTATTCAGGGTATATACATTGTGTCACAGGTGACTTGGTGTTTTGTACAGGCATCAAATTTGACTATAGGAGCTGTTGAGCCCATAGACCTTTCCAGAGTCTAACACTTAATCTGCATGCATTCTCATGATTCTTTGGTTTCTTTTGCTTTTTGTTTCTGTTGCACTGTTATCTGCTAATACACCATGGGATAGCTTCATTTATTTTGTTTTTACTTAAGCATGCTTTAAAATCAAGTATGTGGTCTACTTTCAACAGCCAAAAAAAAAAATCCATGTGCTGCAGAGAAGAAAGTGTATTCTGTTCATGTTGGGTGGAATACTCTGTAGCTATCTATTAAGTTCATTCATTTGAAGATGTAGCTCATTCTGATTTTTGTTGTAGTTGCTATTGATTCATTATATGGTTGACTGGCCCACTTGTGATAGTGGATAAAGAAGTTGCTCATTACAATTGTAATCTCATTACAGAAATAACAAAACTTTCCAAGTATTAAGAAGAGTATAACATACTTGGAGAATTTTATTATTTCTGTAATTAGCTTTTCTCAGCTATTCAAGCTGGCTTTTATTTCCTCCAATTTCAGTTTGTCTTCTTTCACACTAATAGTTGTATCTATTTTCAATGTTCTCTTGTTTTTAAGATATTTCTGAGCATTGGTCACATGTACCAGCTCTGTTTTTCTGTTCTTATATTCTATCTCACATCTATTACTCCTGCTACCAACACATATAATGGAAATTTTTATCTCCACAATTTCTATTTGGTACCTTTTCATGTAACCTAGTCATTTGCTAAATTAATTAATCATGTTTTATACCATTTTGTTTAGCATAACTGTGTTTTATTACTGTTTTGTATAATCTGGCTGCTCATTCTATTTATTGACTTGCTTATCAAGTTATTTGTTTCCTTGTTAACCATCTTATCAATATGTGAAATTTTGTTTTTATCTCATCTTTCCTTTTATGCAATTTATCTTTGTCTTTGGATTTTTTTCTATTAATGTCAAATGGGTGAACATTTGTGAGAGATAAGGAATTTTAGAGGCATTTTATTCTCTGGTACTTCGTGTGTGTGTGTGTGTGTGTGTGTGTGTGTGTATGTGTGTGTGTGTGTGTGTGTGTGTGTGTATTCAAGTGTACCTACTGAGAGTTGCTGGTCAATTATAATGGAAAGTATATTGGTAATGCGGTAACCTTTTTAGTTAGTATTTGCTTTTCAGTGATGCGCTGTGGCTGTGGCTAATTACAAGCCTTTGCCTTGGTTCCAAAATCTTGAAAGGAAGAGTTAATGTTTGTAGAGCTTGATCAATCTTATCCATTTATGGCCTGGCGGAATGGCTCAGTGGTCTAAAGCGCCTACTTGGGAAAGCTTGGGCGGCTTCAGGGACCGCGGTTCGATCTCCGGCGCCACATGCTGCGCCAGCCCTGCCCTCAGGGTGGGCTGAGCCGGCCACAGGAATGGGTGAATAAACAAACAAAAGTTCTGAAACAAGAAATAAATAAATAAATTAAAAATCTTATCCATTTACACTTATTATACACCTACTCTGCAGATAACAATATGCAGTGTAATTGGCATTATTAATTTCCTATCATCTTGTTTTGAATCTCTACATTGTTTTTTTTTTCAATTTTAAAACTGTGTCACTATAATTATAGACAATATTTCAACAATATTAGCTTAGGGTCAACTAAATATAAAAATTAGAACATTAACGGTACATAGTTGTAAAGCAGGATAAAGTAGAGAAGGGGGAAAATTAAAGAAGTAAAATTTAAAAATAGAAAGAAGGAAGAGGAAGAGGAAAGGTGAAATAAAGAATCTTAATAAAAAGTAAAATAAATTAATAGAAATAGAAAAGAATAAGATAAAACAAAAAGTTAAGAAGAAAGAAAAAGGAAAATAGAAAACCAAAAAATCCAACAACCTTCCAAAACAAAGAAAAAGATGAATGAGTGAAAAAATGCTCCAGCTTTTGGATGAGTGGTTTCTTAAGCCACTCTTTCACAATGGGGTGGGTCATGAATCACTACTAAATCGTATTTGTTGGGGCCCAGCATTATGGCTCAGTGGTCTAAAGCACCTGCTTAGGGACCACAGTTCCATCCCCGGCACCACATGCTGTGCCAGCCCTGCCCTCAGGGCAGGCTGAGCCGGCCATAAAAATAAATCAACAAATAAAAGTTCTGAAACAAGAAATAAAATAAAATAAATAAAATGAAAAAAAAAATGTATTTGTTTCCACACTCAAGTTTTACATGTGAATGCTTCAACCTGTCCTGCTGTTTCTGCTAGACATTTTAAATCAATGCTTTCTATTCTTTCCACTTAAGTTAGATTCGGAATCCCTGTTTCTCTCTGTTTCCAAGTCATAGCTTTTTCCACCTATCTTCACAGCCTACGTGCACGTGGGAGGCCCCCTACTCTCCCCTGGTTCCACAAATCCCCTTCTCTTTACCCTAAGACTATGTTTACTATCTCTTATCTCTTCTTACTTTAGTTTTACAATCCATAAATTGGCAGTAGCAGTCAGGAAGAAAAGTTTCTGATGAATAGGTAGGAACAACTCTCTTCTCAGCATGCAGAAATTGTCTTTAGATCCCCAAAACTAGGAATGCCATAGGGTGGGCCTATGAGAGTGGAAGGCTTTCAAGCTTTGGGACAGCAGATATCCACTGATCTATCAGATATGTGAGTCCCATAGAACTTGAGAAAGACCCCTCAGGTGGCTGTTTTTCTCAGAACATGACCAATCCTTTCATTCTAAAGAGGATGATACATTTGCTAAAATTTAACTGCAGTGTGTTTCTCTAACCTGTCAGTTGCATTTCCTGTAAAGTTGAGTGGAGGGCCAGGCAGTGGGTACCAAAAGTGAAAGTCTGTTTCTCAAAAGTTGAGGAAATGGGATGAACGGTTTCTTTATTTGTTCTATCAGAGGCTTGTGTAACACTGTACTATAGATGTTTGAGTTAATTTCGATGGACCTGACTCTTTATAGTCACCATGATAATTCCAAGTGCTTTGAAACCCTCTATCAAAACCATTATTCAAATATTCCTGAGACAGGAACAATCGATATAAAAATATAAAATGTTTAACTTTCTGACATGTTTATAGATACATGTTTACAGTATTGTGAATGTTTAATGTTTACGTGCTCATTGGAAAGAATACTAATTCAATGAAGTTAGTGCCTAGTACTTATTTGTTAGTACAGAAGCTGAACACTGTTTACATTGTTCATTTTAGAGAAAACATAACACAATATCAAAACAGATCTTGTTTTCTAGAGATCAGAGTTAGGATAGTTTGGAAACTACTCTCATTTTTTTTTAATGTATTTAGTACAGAGTCTATAAAGTCTCACTACACAGATCAGATTCATAGTGATTCTCCTGTTTTCAGTCTCCCAAGTGCTAGGATTACAGGCATGTGCCAGCAGGCTCAGTGTCAATCACCTGGCTCAGCACACCCCATGGGTGGGGCCATCAAGACATGCTGGGGATTGAGCCTTGGTGCCTGCAACTGTCTAAGCAGGTTATTTAATCTGCTCAGATATCTGGCCAGCCCTTGGAATCTGTTCTTAAATCAACCTGACATCCAGCAATCTGAACAGAGCTCATAATCAGAAAAGCCTTCCCTGTCACCTTCTAATGATGTCCAAAATAACTTATCTTTCTAGTCTCATCTCTCTTATTCTTTGTGGCATCTACCAAGCCAGATATCTTCAATTTTTATTGCCAGACTTCCAAGATTTACAAAAATGAAATCTGTGTTTTTGTTCATTTCTGCAGCTCCAGAACATCAGCATGTGCCTGGTGTAGAAGTTACTCAATAAATATTTACTGAATAATTTAGTGAGTCTCTTTGCTAGCTCCACATATATTATTAGTAGCTATCAGTACCTTCTTATATTTATTGGCACACATTGACAATGACTTACATTCCTTAGGGATAGCTGGAGCATATACATGTGTATTCTTCCCCGCCCCCCAGTTTTCCTCCCCAATGCCTCCATTTCTTAGTTAACTTCTCTTTTGCAAAAGAACAATCTCCCCACTTCTCATTATGTTTCTTTTATTTTTGTCTTTATATTTGGGTTTTTCATATCAGAGAAATCACAAGATTCTTAAGCTGTGTGTATGATTTACTGCATTTACCATGGTCTGAAAATGCATTTGTTTTCAGCGTATAGTTTTTCATTGCAAATAGGCAAAATGCAATTTAATTCTCTACTTTGAATATCAGTGGGTCAAGAAATTCTACATTTTTAGGAATTTTCTGTCATCCCTGTGTTATGAGGGCTTCAGATTTCCCTCTTTGAGAGCTCAGTACTGTCTCGCATTTGCTTTTGGTGTTGGGAGCACGGAAGACAGCAGCACCAGGCACGGACCTTGTTGCTGCTACCTTATCCTTGTCTTTTAGCATTCAGTTTTTGAAAGTAGAAAATAAGGTATGTAACTTTGTTATAGAAATCAATAGAAGGGTAATTGCTTCACTTCCTAAGGTCAACCTTAATTTGGAATAATAACAGGAATGCCAGTTGTGTGCGCTGTGAAAACAACTAGGGAGAGACAATGCAGAAAGAGTAAGACATCAGTGTACTCTACAACCACTCTGCCATGATGGTCATAGGTGACCAAACACAAGAGAGCAAGTACACAGCAGGCCAGGCTGAGAGCGAGGGCTCCAAAAGAGGTGACCACACATGGACACCAGACAGCGACCCCAGGTGCACATAAGTCACCAGCCCATGCAGAAAAACAGGCATGTTGTGGGTTTTGATAAAGTAGCCAAAATACCACAGTCAATGCTATGAAATCATCAAGCATTAGATCTACTAGTTCCATTCATGACAAGGAAATTAAAATTATTTTACATGAAAAATTTAGAAAACAATAAAAGACACAAGCTTTCTGATTTTAAATCAAGAAAAGTATAGATTACTAACATTTATTGTCCCCCCATGGGTTATGGAAGTTTGCACTTACCTTTTTTTTAGTCTCCAGATTGGTTTTATTCATTGAGAGTTTTCACTGTTTTATTCAGCTCAGAATGAGAGGAGCAGAAGAATAAGAGAGAGACTCTAGGGCCAACCTGGCACTCAACTTGAAACTAAATCACCAAATTTGGCTCACATATCAGGCTGGTAAGGTCTGGGATCAGTGATGTGATCTCTTTGTCTGGAGAATGTGACTCTGTGCTAAAGCTATGATTTCTATGGACAACATGTTGTATTAAATATTACTAGGAAAAGCTCCCAATGGCAGAGAACTTTCCAACCATTTTTCTTGGACAAAATCTTGTGTTTCAGTGTCACTTGGAAGTGATGTAAACCTGAGCTGTCCTCTCCTCACTTGTGTACTAACAGGACTTCCACAGTGTAATCACGTACGATTGCACATCACAGTCCTCTGCTTGCCACAGCGCTGTCACATGTGCTTTTGTTCACAGATTGCATATTCTTACGGAAATTCTCATACACCCTTCTCTTGAACAGATCCCTCAATTAAATTTAAAAGCTGTTTTAATTGGCAGCTGCCTCCAAGACAGCAAGCTTGACTAACAATATTTATTCTCAGTTTCATCTGACTCAAGAATCTTCAGTTGTTTGGAAGAGAATGAATTCAATGTGATATTACATACATTTACTCCCAAGCAAATTGCAATCACACTCCATTGATGGTACTGAATAAAGCAGACTAAGACAAGAAAAGTTTACACAATGTCCCAAATCTCGTGAAGCTCCTGTGGGCTTCTTCTCACATGTGAGGTGCTCATCTGTGCAGTATTCAGGGAGTTCAGTACAAATCAGCAACCAAAGACTCTGTCAATCATAATTTATTTCTACTTGGGTCTCTAAATATTTTTCATGCAAATAGCAAGAAATTTTCTTCAAAACTTTTGTTAACTTACAATATTCATAAATAACCATTAAATTCATACTCTGGAATACTTAAGAAATTAATGCTTTAGATTTTTTGTTAGTAAAACAGAAATTCAAAGAATTTTAAGAATTCTTTATAAACATTTTCAAAAGTGAAGAAATTATTGAGAGTGCAATGCTTTTTACTAAACATTTTATTAAGTCTAGATATTAAATGTTGACTTTGGTTGTTCTTTGTTATGTAATTTCCCCCACCCACTTGCCTAATATCTACTCCCAATAATATTTGAGCTAATAAGGAAATATATTACCTGGGGGAATAAGACCAAAGCTGGGATTCTGTATTATTGGTGAGGATAATTTTAGATTCTGATGATGATTTCATAGGGTCATATTCATATGAATATTAAACTTCAGTATTAAGGCAATTTAAACCTGTAAGGGAAAAAGCAGATTTCTTAATAACTGTGATAACCAAGGATTCATTCACTTCAGAATAACGGTGAACCATAGGTTCATAGCCTTTGGCAATATAAATTTAAGAGTGATTAATGATGCCAATAAATCTCAATAAACTATGAAAATATGTATCTTTATAAGATTTTTTTTTTTTTTTTGTAGTTACCACTGCTTTTATTTTCCTACAGCTAGACTTCAACAAATCTGCCTTAAAGTTAAGCATGAGGTTAGAACTGGATCACTTGGCCCTTTCTCTGCTTGTCTCCTCCCAGTTTAAAGTGCTTGCCTCTCTTAATGGCCAGCATTCTCTTCCATCTGCAGTTGGGCTCCACACACTCAAGCCTCAGAACAATCTTCTTTGTCATTTTAGCCTTCTTCCGGAAAATGGGTTTCATCTGACCACCATAGCCACTCTGCTTCTGGTTGTAGTGCCTCTTTCCTTGGGCATACAGGGAATCCTTGCCCTTCTTATACTGGGTCACTTTGTGAGGCTGATGCTTGCCACACTTCTTATAGAAAGTCCTTCGGGTTTTAGGTACATTGACCATCTGGGCGGTAGCGTTGTCTACGCGATGGAAACGAGAAGCCCAGCACCGTAACTCCTCGCCTCGCACCACTTGCACCTCACAGGAAAAGGCTATCTTTATAAGATTGAAACAAAGCAGGAATCTGTTTTAAAGGACATTATCACATAAAATCAGGTAAATTCAGGACTATATGGCTATAGACATAAGCCATTTTCAAAGATAAACGAATGCAAGTACCTAAAATATCATGGTTTTATGTATGACAGAATATTACTTCAGATACATTTTTAAAAGATGAAAAAGAGAGCCATCACTTTTAGCAAATATGACACAAGAAGTTTTATATTCCTAGAATTAATAATTGTAATATTAATTATTTTTAATGAAAACAATATAGTAAATAAACATTAGAAAAAATACAAAATTTCATTGAGCAAAGTAATGGTTGCTGTATTGCATGATGTTATCTTCAAAGTAGTTGTTTAGGTTACCAGATATAAACTTGGATAATTAGTTTAACAAACAAAACAAAAGAACAGTGGAGTTATTAGAACTAAGTAATGAAGAAAGTGACCAAGTGAAACTCTAGAATTTTCTAAAACCTTAAACATCAAATGATACTAACTTCTTTCATAAAAAGAAAGAAATGGACAATAAGATACCATTTCCAAAAGTCATTGACAAAGGACAAAGTGCTTGATAATTTCTGGCTAAGAAAAGAGGCTTCCAGGGCTGGTGAGATGCCTTAGCATTCTAAAGAGCCTGCTTAGGCAGGCTTAAGCAACCGCAGGCACCGCAGTTCGACCCCCCTCCCATAACCCTTCCACCACGTGCTGTGCCAGCCCCACCCACAGGCCAGGCTGAGCTGGCCATAATATACATATTTTTTTTTAAAAAAAAGAGAAAGGAAAGAAAGAAAGAAAGAAAGAAAGAAAGAAAGAAAGAAAGAAAGAGACTTCTCCAGTGTACTGTGTTACTACATAAGGGATATAAACACACACACATGACCAAGAACACAGTATGTGGTGGATTTAGGAATATTAACGCTTATTTCTTCCTCACATAACTGTCTACTTTTTGCAGAATCATGCTACAGCTGCCTCCAGGAGGTCTTTCAGTGATCCAGTTTGGTGCCACCCAATACCTTTGCACCTACCTGAACAGCATCTTCTGTGTCAGAGAAAACTTTCCCTGATATTTGCATACATCTCCTAGGAGGCATAAATAATATAAACCCCAGGACTAAAAGCTCCCTCTGAATCACTGCTCATAACTTTCCACCATCTGTGCCTGCTAAGTGAGCTGATCCAGACATTGGAGAACTCCCTTTTTTGAGGTAGAGGGCACCAGAGATCAAACTCAGTATCTTGCGCTTGCCAAGCAGGCACTTATAAGAACCCCAAATTAATGTCAGAAAATGCAGCACTCAAAATAACTGAATCATTTATTTATTACATATCTGTTTGTGTCTAGTTGTCCCCCCAAAGCCTCATGCAGTCATGGGGTGGGTACTTCTAGAGTTTGAAACTAACTCACTATCCACTGGAATTATGTGTTTTAGTACTGCTGGGATTATTGGTATGGTCTGAGGCGGATAGCCTGAGGCAGAGATCCTGAATGTATGTCTTAGTTACTCTTCTCCCATTGCTGGGACAAAAACCCAATACTCAAAATGAGGGAAGGATAGGTTTATTTAGCTCACAGTTCCTGGAGGTTTCAGTCCATATTCAGCTGGCTCCCAGGCAAATGACAGTGGTTCTCAGTTGCATAAAACAGTGAAGAGCAGAGGAAGAGCAACAGCTATGGCATCCATCACACCTCTCTCTTCCACATTCTGTGCCTGCTGCGAAGATCAAGCTCCTCTGAAGACTAGGACTTCTTCAAGGAAGCAGGACAGGGCAGGGCTGAGTTGCTGCAGTCTTCTTCAACTCTTTTTATATACTTTTTGTGCTGAGTCACTCTGACATGGCTGGTCTGGCCCTAAAGTGGAACCAATCACACCCCAAGATGGGACCAATCACATCTAGTGCAGGCCCTCCACATCCTGCAGGATGGGGCCCCCAAGCTGGGAACCAGCAGAGCCTGTCCAGCCAAGCTTCCTCAAGTTGACACAGTGTATCAACTACCACAATATAAGAGAGGCAGAAAAACAGACTCTCTTGCTCTCTGTTGCCCTGGTTGGTCAGTTGCCTCTGTTGCAATTGTTCAGCTGCCATGAACTGCTGCCCTCTGCCATGTGCCAGTCTGCTTTGGAGCTGGCCAAGTAAGGACTGAAACCTCCAGTAACTGTGAGCTAAATAAACCTTTCTTTCCTTCATTTTGGGTATTAGGTATTTGTCCCAGCAACAAGAGAAGAGTAAATAAAATATTATCACAGGTATATCTTCTTCTGTAGGACACTTGAATTGAAAAATGAACCCAAAAGCTATTTGGAAAGTGTTAAAATAAATAAAATACTTCAGGAAGTTTAGAATTAAGAAAAGATTAACAAATATAAGCTTGACAATGAGAAGAATTATGAGGAATTGGTTTTAGAAAAAAATTAAAAGAGTAGCAGGCTACATTACACAAATTCCCATTTGAAAATATAATACAGACTCCATAGTTTCACCAAGTGCATTACTGAAAAATCACAAAGATTCAGACCATCAAATTGAATGACAGGAACTATTGATTTAACACATGTCACAGCTCATCCATGCTTATGAATACGGAAGTGACAAGCAAGCAAGGAAGCAATGGTCTGAAATCCACAGCTCAACTCCGGTGTCCTGTCTCCCCAAACATTAATCTGTGGTCAGCAACATATTGTGTAGTTCAGGTATCAATATGGAAGACAGCTCCGTAGTCATAAAGTCTTTCTATGCTTAATTGTGTACCTATGTGAGTTGCATAATATTTTCCAGGAATGCATGCCCCAGCAACCAACAGACTGCATATTTGTTTATTATAAACAATGGTAGGCGACCTGTTATATATTGCTTACAGCATTTTGTAGTTGTAATGCTCTTGCTAGTAAAACATGTTACCGAGTGGCTAAAAGCCACTATTATAGATTGTTTCCATGGAGATCAGATACGGCCTTTTTCATTTCCTGGGGACCTCCCTCTGACAAGCAGGAAAATGATTTGTGGAACTGCTCTGCAATTCTTCTGTTCTCAGAGGACCTTATTCAAATATCCTCACTGTCTCCTAAAGAGTTTTTCCTTATAATTCATATGGTGTTTGATTTTCATCTCTATTTTAATTAAATTCAGAGTAGTACTTTGTATTTTTGTCATTTATGATACCAACATGATTTTTAAAAGTCCAGGTTGATAGTCCCACAGAAATGTCTACATTCTCATTTCCTATCTTTTTTTTTTTTTTTGTATTTTTTCCACATATATGTTCCACTCCCAATTCACTGATGCAAAATCTGTCATGTAAGGATTGATTGTATCTGGTTTTAGGAAGTCAACAGTGGCTGTTATATTGCATAGCATTATCTCCAAAGTAGTTGTTCAGATTCCCCAATGTAATCAAGTAAAATTGGTCAAGAAATTAAGCATTAACTATTCCTTAGAATAATACTGTTTCCTCATCTTCAAAACTAGGTAAAGATAAAATATTGGGGCTGGGGAGATAGCTCTGAGGCACAAGTGCCTGCTGGGCAAGTGCAAGGTTGTGAGTTTGAACCCTGGTCCCACAAAAAAAAAAAAAAAAAAAAAAAAAAGATAAAATATTGTTGAGTTACAATTTTAACAGAAAAGCTTCTGATGTCATTTGAGTAACTTTGTCACTATAATTAATGTCACTGAATTATGTAACTAAAATGATTTATAAGGCAAATTTGATGTTATATACATTTTATCACAATAAAAAGAAAAAATTCACAATGGAAGAACAATAATGTGATAAAGAGTGTCACATTGGTGAAAAGTGTCACACTTTATTTTTGTACTCATAGGCCATTTAATTTATGACTAGATATTATTAATAGGATGCCTGGCAAATGCTCTTGCTTCATCTAGCTTCATGATCAGCATCATTAATTTATCCCACCAGAATGGAATATCATTGTGTTGTATAATTTAGTATAAGAAAAACTGTCCGAGGAGCATGACTTTTACACATATTTAAAAGTCTTATCACATCAGAAGTGGGATTACTTACACAAACAGGCTTCCTCTGACAAAGAATTTTTTTGTCCCTCTCACTTTAAACACAGGATTGACAAAGCCATAGGAAAATGGAGGCAAAGGTGACAGTAAGCCCAGCAGGCACCATTGAAAATTTGATTGGCACCCTGGAATTCTTCTCTGCACAATAAATGGTTCTGTGTGTTTCTTATCTCTGTAGTTCCTTTGCTCTGAAATCTGTATCAAGGCTTTTGCAACCTCCAGGGGAACATAGTATTGATTTTATGAGAATTCTATAGGCCTAGGGATACTATGAACACATAGGAAGGTCCTACCATATTATTACTTTACTAAATTCTCAGATAACTTTCTTGGTGATATTTAAATTTTCACAATCCTCCTAGATCTATACAGCATGTTTTGCATGTTGACTGAAATTTCCCTGCATACTCCTGAGCAAAATAAGAGTTCCAGTGCTTCATGTCCTTGTTTTGCAGAAATCTGTTTAGCAAAAAGCACTGTTGTGTCTTCTTATAATTTTTATTCAATCTCTTATCTTTGTGTATGATTTTAGTTGATATTAGGTTAATATTTCATGTTTTTAAAATTAATAGTAAGTTTTCAACTGAAGTTCTGTGTATCTCAAACCTATAGCTTGAAAGTAAAATTTACTCTAATACTGATCCAGTACTAATTTCCAGGTATATGATCATTTTCTCAATATGAGATCCAAATTTGATAGTATTTGATGGTACATACGTCAAATTGTCACTTCCTAATAAACTAAAAATGCCATGCATTGTCTATCTTTAGACATACAGAAAGCATGTATTTGTTAAAAGAGAGTATACATTAGAATTAAAACAGAAAAAAGTGCAAGTGATACAGATTTTCACTTAACAAAGTAGTATGAATTTCTTAGTATTTGTTGTGATACATAATATTGTCTTCCAGGCAGTTATTTATATTACCAGATATATGCATGTAAAATTGCAAAAAGAAATGCATAAGAAATTAAAGTCTAAGTCTTCAGATGTTAATTCCAATAATAGTTATTGCTTTCTTAATGAGTTTTGAATTTGTGCAGTTCAAATACGTGTTGGATACCATTTTTTGAAATGCAGTATTTGGAGAAATATAGTTATTTAGGTTGTAGAAAATTAGAGCTCTGAGAATTTAAGGGGAAATGATATCTATTAGTTAAAGTTGCTTTGTTAAAATGTGTTTTTCTCTCACTTTCTGGGAACGTATAATGTGATAGGTTATGAAATCATTTTTAGAAATAAGTGACATCTTGATTATTTCTGCATTAAGACAACCAGAAAAGACCTGGGTGTGGGCAGCTCTGACGTAGAGGAGTGCTAATAGGGAATAGTTACGGGGTGATGGGGAATAAAGGAAACATTTAAAGAAATAAGAAGATCCCACATTCTGAGAATAACCCAGAAAATGAATGAACTATTGTTGAGGATTAATTGATGCCGCCAATTTTCGACATGAAATTAAAGACATACATTAGCTCTTAGTAGTGATAGCATTATTATAGCAGATTGCAAAAGTTAAAATGATAGCTAACATTCTAGAGATTATGTCAAGAGATATGAAATTATAAAATTATAAAGTTATATTTGATGGTTTTGCCTTCATTTATTTTAATCCACTTAAATTTTTTGAGATTGTACTCAAAAATACATTTTAGGAACTAACATGAAGCTTTATTAAAGAAAGGCTGTTAGAGAAGATATATTTTAAGTGTATTATTACCTGTGTCCTTTCTTTCTTTTCGAGTGCAGTGGTTAGAAAATCAGTGGTGACACCACGGGGAGCTGAGCCTGCGTGCCTGCCGCAGGTAAGCTACCTGCGCGCCTCTGCCCCGCCTCTGCCTTTCCCGCGACTAACTTCCTGTTCCAGCCCAGACTCAAATTGCACCGCTGGGAGCTGAGCCCGCACGCCCTCTGAGTCAGGATCCTTGGCCTGCCTTCCCTTTCCCCGCCCCCCCCCTTTTTTTTGAACCCCTCCAGCCCAAGCTGCAGCACCGAACCCATCAAATAGCCCGTTTGGCAACTGATCTGGTCCACGAGCCTACCAGGACTATTCAATCCCAAAGCTCCACCTCCACCTACAGACCACATCCACCAGGATTCACAAAAGCTAGCAGCCAGAGCCCCAACACAAGAGTCAGGAACCTCTGTAGAAGAACCACCTTGGAGTCTCCAGACCAAACGCCCATAGACACAGCATAACACCACCAAAGTGCAGAGGTCG
>PVJA010016107.1:0-37500 GCA_004027025.1 Myocastor coypus
AGCTGTTCTCTGTCTCTTTGAATCCCAGATTTCAGGTAACCCCAAGTAACCCATTACAGCTGTCTCTGGGCTTTGTTTATTATCTTTCACTAAGATGTTAATTCCTTACCTCTACAGATAGAAACATGACAAATTGATAAAACAATGTAAGTACTGTTACTTTATATGAACCAATAGAAATTAATAGTACAACTGACAAAAGACTTAAATCTATAACATATAATTAAAAAAAAAATCATGCCCAAATCCAGTAGTATAGTAGGATGCGAAGTCAACACTCCAAAAATCAATAGCACAATGAGTGCACTGAAAGAAAAATTATGGAAACTATGCTTTTCACAGTAACACCCACAAAATGAAATAGGACAATCTCACAAAGTAAAACACACAGTGAAAATTGCATTCCCCTGAAAAAAGGGATTGAAGAAGATTTCACAAATGGAAATATACTTCATTCTCCTATGTAGGAAAAATTAACATTGTGAAAATGGCCATATTACAAAAATTGTTACACAGATTGAATGCTGTCTCAATTAAAATATCATTAGTATACCTTACAGATCTAGAAAAAAAAATCATTCTTAAAATTTGTCTGGAACCAGAAGAGACCTAGAATCATGAAAGCAATCTTGAATAACAAAAGAAAGGCAGGAGGCTTTATAATCCCTGCCTTGAAATTATACTATAAAGCTATTTTGATAAAAACAGCATGATACTCACAAAAACAAAACAAACAAACAACAAAACAGACCTGAGGATCAGTAGCACAGATTAGAGAATGCAGATACAACTACAAACACACTCAGGAGCCTTATCTTTGAGAAAGGGGCCAAAAAAGTTAACTAGAAGAAAGATAGCCTCTCTAATAAATGGTGCTGGAAGAACTGGCTTTCCACACAGCAAAGGCTGTAAATATACTAATGCTTATCACTATGCATAAAACCACAGTGAACATGGATCAAAAATTTAAATATTAAACCTGAAACATTAAATCTTCTGGAAGATAAAGTAGGTAGAAATTTTAAGGACAGGAGTAGGTAGAGAGGTTATGAACAAAGATTAAACTGCATGGGAGATATGTCGAAGAATTAACAATTTGAATCTCAACTTTTTAAAAAGTCTGCATATCAAAAGAAATCACCAATAGAGTAAGATGAAAACCTACAAATTGGGAGAAAATTATAGTGGACTGTCTTTCAGGCACAGGGCTTATATCTAGAACATTAAAGAAAAAATAATGAAATCGGGTCTCCAAAATTCTAAGACCCAATCAAAAATGGATATCTGAGATGAATATACACTTCAGAAATGACACAAATGGCAAACAGATATAGGACAAATGTTGACCAACACTGATCATTCACTCAAGAGATGCAAATAAAAACAATACTGAGATACCATCTTACGCCTGAAAGAATAATTACCATCAAGAAGTCAACCAATAACAAATGCTTGAGAGGCTAGAGGGAAAAGAACCCTTCTCTGTTGTTAGTGGGAGTGCAGATTGGTAAAACCATGATGGAATTCAGTATGGAGATTCCTCAAAAATCTAGGAATGGAGATCCCATTCAAATGAGCTATTCCCTTAGGAATTTTTCAAAAGAACTCAAATCATGCCACATTTATTTTATTTTATTTTTTCTGGTTTCAGAACTTTTGTTTGTTTATTTATTTTTATGGCCTGCTCAGCCTACCCTGAGGGCAGGGACTGGCCCAGTATGTGGTGCTGGGGATTGAACTGCGGTCCCTGCAGCCACACAAGCTTTCCTAAGCAGGCGCTTTAGACCACTGAGCCATCCTGCCGGGCCATGCCACATTGATACATGTGCACCCATGTTTCTAGCAGCACAATTTGTTATGGCTAAATATTGAGAACAATCCAGCGGCCCTTCACATGAGGAATGGATTAAGAAAGATATGGTATTTTTACACAATGGAGCATTATTTAGATATTAAGAAAGATAAATTCGAGGCTTTTGTAGATAAATGGATGCAACTAGAGACTATAATGTTAAATGAAATAAATCAGATTTACAAGTACAAAAAAAACATATTACCTTGCTAGCGTGAGTAATTAAAATCTGAAAGAGTAATCAGAATCTGAAAGGTACAATATATACTGTGAAAAGGACAGAATTTGTTCAATGGGAAGGAAAAACTGGGATAAAGAAAAGAACAAAAGAGAAGGGAAAATATATATTTAGTTACATATGCAGGATGGCTTGGATAATTTCACTGCTGACTTCTGTTAGTCTTTTGAAAACAGCAACTAATGATTGCTTTCTTTCTTTCTTTCTTTCTTTCTTTCTTTCTTTCTTTCTTTCTTTCTTTCTTTCTCTCTCTCTCTCTCTTCTTTCTTTCTTTCTTTCTCTCTCCCTCTCTCTCTCTTTCTTTCTTTCTTTCTTTCTCTTATTGTTTTAAAGTTCTTGTAAATATTTGTTAGTTTTTTTTTCTTTGAACCAATCTTGTGCATTTATATCTTGTGACTTAAATAGTTAATTTGAAGGTAACATCATGCAACACAGCAACCACTGCTGAATTCTTATTACTTTGTTTAATGAGATTTTGTATCATTTCTAATGCTGCTTCTTTCTTTTATTACCATTTGGTGTTCTCTAAGAAACAAAATAAAAACTAAAAATCAGGCCCCCAAAATTCATAGATCCAATCAAAAAATGGACATCTCTGATGGATGCATACTTTTCAGATGAAGAAATACAGATAGCAAATAAATATATGAAAAAATGTTCATCACTAGTCATTCAAGAACTGACTTTAGAACAGTTCCAAGATTCTGTCTCATCCAGAAATAAGGGTTATCATCTAGAAGTCCACCAATGAATGCTACAATGTCTGTGGAGATAAAGGAACACTTCTCAACTGTTGCTGGACATGTAGACTGGTACAACCATTATGGAAATCAGTGTGGAGATTCCTCAAAAAGCTAGGATTGTAGAGTCCCATTCAACCTAGCTATTCACCTCCTGGGTATTTTCCCAGAAGAACTGAAAGCATCATACCACAGTGGTACATGTATCCCATGTTTATAGCAGCACCGTTTTCTTGGAAATCATCCAAATGCCTGACAACTGAGGAATGGACAAAAAGATGTGGTATTTTTATACAGTGGAATATTACTCAGCTATAAAGAAAGATAAACTTAAGGGTTGTATAGGTGAATGAATGCAACTATGGTATGATTTTTATGCAAAAAATAATTATATAGAAAATGCACAGAATAATACCGTATTCAACGAGAGGAAAAAATATTGAAAGAATGTTTCATGTTCAAGAAATACTAGAGGTTTCTGTATTTGTGCGATGTTTTGAATCACAAAAATGTTAAAGTTTCAAAGATTGATGTACAAAATATTGGGAAAAAATAATTTAGGATAAGTACCACACAGTCGTTACAGAGAATGCCGTGTACAATCAGGTGAATGAAAACATTGTGTTCCTGGGAAGTAGAGTCAGCCTGCGGTGCACTCTGCCCTGTGTTATGGAGGGGCCTCAGCTCTTGGGTCCTCCCTCAGCAGATGTTCTGTGAGGGCAACACAAAGAGTGCAGAGGGCCAGGATTAAACAAGTTAAAAGCATCTAACATGACAGTCTTAGGAGGGAACAGTGCACTTAGGACAGTTCCAAGGAGGCAGGACCTATAAGAGATTTTTACCCGTGATAATTTTGGACACCTTAGAATTTAAAGAAGGATCTGGGAATCTATGACTGGCAGGGTTCTTTCCAATCAACCACAAGTTTACACTTTCTGGAAGGAGAATTTCTGATGTTACATGGGCCTAATTGGAACCAGAATTGTGCCCGGTGCCTGTTGCTAGGGTCAGGACCACAAGGTAGCTGCACATAAATGAAGCTAACTGAGGAGAGAGGACCACCTGTGCCTCTGGGTGTGTGATTAAAACATGTTAGATTCATAAGTGGGGAGTTCCTGGGCAGTACAAATGGTCTCCTTAAGAAGTTTGGGCACAGTCACCTTAAGAAAGCTAGATCTTGGCCTTTCTTAGAAACCTTCTTAGGGCCTCTTCTGCCAAGTCTCTGCACTCGATCATTTCCAGCTAACTAGCTGCTCTGTTGGTCTTACCCTTTGGGGATCTGCATAAATTAATGCAGGGATAATGAATCAAAACAATGATAGTAACAAATATCCTCATAGGGCGTTTGCAGAACTGCACGGGCAGTGAGTGGGGGTGCTCAGCAAAGCACTTTGCATGTAGTAAGTGCCCAGTTAGTCTGAGTGACTGGCAGAAATAATGAGTGATGATTTCAGATGTTCCCCATTCAGTGATGGCAACTCAACATTTTAGCAGTTGGTATGGGAGGAATATCCTCTCCTGAGAGCTGAGAGGTCTGAGCAGAATACACAGCTGAACAGAAGGGCATTCTTACATTTCTTCCCGAGGGAATGGAAGCCAGGTTTCCAACAAGCCAGTGCTATTTTCGGGGAGTCGTTTTTGGACATTCACCATTGCTCAGAAAGGTGCTACAGAACCAGAATTCAATGTGATAACATCTGTGTCTGTAAATTTATCTTGAAAAAAATTAGCTATATTGTAGATTTTAAGAGAAACCACTGAACAGCTTTCTTCATTACAATACCCACTGGCTTATAACTCAAAACGGTGTCTTTTTTTCCTAAATCTGATCTTTGTGCAGTTAATACAATAGCCTCATTATTGCTCTTTCATTTTCTTCCTAGTGATCATTAACCCTTGTTGCCCTCAGACATATTATTGGCAAGAACTCTGTTTCCTTAAGATCTTCCCTAGACTAAGGTTAGTGAAAGTGAAAAAGTTGGGAAGTAGACTTGGTGTTACAAAGGAGGAAAGGAAATATGCAGAGTAGCACCGTAGGAATGAAGAACAGAATGACCTTTGGTCTGAGTCATACTGGCTTCATGTGGCCTTTTTGGGGTCTTGCCCTTCACTGGGATGCATCTTCATTCCCAAAAGTGTGAGGAAGGGGTGGATACCAAGCTTTGGCTTGTGAAGGTTTCAGTCAGATTAATGAAGTTCCTTCTGCCACTCAGTTCGTATTGTCTTCTGCTTCTTTCTCGGAACTTGGCTGATGCTAGCAAGCAACAGAATGTTCTGCCGGGCGTGGTGGCACACGCCTGTAATCCCAGCACTTGGGAGGCTGAGGCAGGAGGATTGATGTGAGTTCGAGACCAGCCTGGGCTACAAAGGTGAGCTCAAGGCCACAAAAGTGAGCTCAAGGCCAGCCTCAACTGCATAGCGAGACCCTGTCTCAAAAAGACAAAAAAAAAAAAAAAAAAAAGGTCAGTCTTCCAATTCAGGTAGAAAGCCAAGTTCAGAGGCCCCTCTCCTAGGTATCCTTGATCAAAACAGTTTGCTTTCTGTAGTTACTAGTAGGATGTCTCCAGGGCTGCCACTTCACATGGCTCTCGCCCTGATTTTTACCTGCTACCACAACATGTGTTCAGGGTTTCTGTGAAGCTTGACCTCAGGGGGATAAAAAGAATTCTTTCAATCTTGACAGAGGCAGGTTTCATTTGGTCACCTGAAATAACAGTCGTTTAGAAAGAACCTGTGAACCTGTCCCTGGACACGCTGCAGAGCCACACATATTTAAGCTATGTCTTTCTGTATTTTGTAAACATGTATATGTGAAAAGACTTTTTTATAGTTACAGTGATTTTTCTAGTACTTTTTAGAGAATGCAACAATTGTATTACTGTAAAATAGTTTTTCAGCTACTGCCCCACTTCTTAAAATAAAAAGAACTATTGCATTTGGCTTGTATAGTGCTTCAGTTGGCCAGGAACCATTTGATACCTTTTAGTGATGGGGCAATATTTATTATAAAATAATGACGTAGAGAACTTTGTTCACCAGAATCATTATGTGGGTCATGAAATATCCTTTATTCTTTCATATCATTTTTGTCATTTGATATAAATACATTTTATTCATATTTAAGCTCACTCTATGGATATTTTATTCTTATGCATTTATTTGTCATGTAAAACACATGTGCCATTTTAGGATAACTTTTCTGAGACTCGGAGCCTCATTTAGCAAAAATGTGTGACTCTTCCATTTTTTCTTGATTTTAGGATTACTAGAGCTACATATAGTAAATATTAACTTGACATATTAGTAGTTTGCATTTAAAATACTTATCTAATGAGATAAGCAAATTGAGAAGCAAATTTAAAAGAAGATATTACCTAAACCCTGTGATATACAAAAGATCTCATACCTTAGTGTTTGGTCGTTGCTGATTAATAAGTTCCACTGTTTTTTTCTTTTTCTCCTAAGCATAACGACTTCATGGTAGTAGGGTATTTTCCTTCTTCCTGGCTTTCTCTTATTCAATAAGGCATTTATATTGCTTAAGGACACAGGGCGTATCTTTATGTTACATAAAATCAAACATTCAACACATGAAGTTGAACATCAATTACTATGCAGGGGTCTTATTATTCATAAGATAGAAGTTCTAAAATTCTGCTACCAGTAATTGTGACAATTTGAATTTTTCCTGTGAAATTCTAAACTGTATTAGTTCATATTTCATCATTTAACCTAAAAGTCTGGTTTGAAAAAAAACACTTTTTAGGAAAAAGTAGCTCAAGTGAGAACCTACATGAAAAGTGATTGTTAAAAGGTGCTTATAAATGATAATTTGGAGCATTTTTAACCATGTGTTTGAAGAACACTTTCAAACATACGCTGAGAGATAATGTTCTGACATTGCTGTTCTCCAACCTCCTAATGACATGACTGGCCATGTAATTAGCTATGTTCATGAGGAAAATGCCACCTTGCAGATGGTAGAAGAGCAGTGGATCTTAAGATACAGCTTTGATAATTTAAACTTAACATCTCTGTTTTGTTTTCTATGTGGAAATATTCTAGCTGCATATGTCTTAATGCCCTTTGAAGGAAAATCATAGCTAGGGCTCTGCTGTGGACTGGTTGTCAGAAGATCAGAGTTCTGTTTAATTTTTGGCTTTGCAAATCTTTCTGAGCCTAGGTGATCAACAGTTCTGAGGAAATATGGAACTTCTGGTGTCTTATATCGGGGGAATGTTGCTATTACTATGTGAAAACCAATACTCCTTTTAGACATGAGAACATTTCTTCTAGTATATTCTTATGGAATGTATTTTATTTTAAACTTTGACTACTTTTTTCCCTTTTCATTTTCTACTGAATGGGCCTGTTAAAGGTAGCTTAAATATTTTCCTTTGTATTAGTAAGTTAAATCACTTGTCCTCTTTCACTTAGTCCTGTCCTGCTCGCATTTTTTGCAACCTGTCTTGCAAGTGTGAACAAATGAATTTGTTACAGCAAGGTGTCAAATAAACAGATTTTTTTTTCCCTTGTAGTGAGAATAGTCTGAGGTTTGGGATTTTTTTCTTAATTTTTGTTTAATGTGGCTTGACCTTCTCTGAGTTTAATGTTGTAACATGATATTTCCTTTCTCTCTAATGAACACACACACACACACACACACACAGAGGCATACACACATGCACACACAGTTGGGTGTAGACTCTTGCCCTTATGAATCAGAAATCTAGCTTGTGCTATATGACATCATACTAATTTTTCAAGAGTCTAGTAAAAAATTATTTCTCACATAGGCAAAGCATATCTTTTTAAGTTTTATTGTTTATTATTATTATTATGGCTGGCTCAGCCTGCCCGGGGGGCGAGGCTGACACAGCATGTGGTCCTGGGGATTCAACCATGGTCCCTGCAGCCAAGTAAGCATTCCTAGCAGGTGCTTTAGACCTGGGAGCCGTCCCTCCAACCCGGCAATGCAAATCTGTACATTACACAGTGTTCTCTCGGCTGGCCCACAGGAGGTAAGGTGTGACTGTTAAATGACATGCAGGTGACCTGTTTCTGTGTCCAACTAATTTTTCTACCTGGATCAAGTCTTCTGATTTATAATGAGAGCTGAGGCCTCAAAGATCATTTTCTAAAGAGCCTCTCAAATTCAGTGATATGGTTAGCCTAGCAAGTATTTCTTTACTACTTATAGAACAACTTCAGAATGTTGTAGGTGATGTGAAAGCCAAACCTTGCACAGTTTTCTATAGTTAAAGAAGATCATGATCCATGTGGACAAAGAATTTAAACAGGAATAGTTTAAAAAGAAGAAATTATGTTTCCTCAGTTTCATGTAAAATCCCTCCTGGCTTATTTGGATTCCAGCTTCATCTCAATCTGTCAGAACTCCAATTCATTTTCTCCCGTCTGATAGCTGGATGTCATGACTGAATGTCTCTAGTAAACACTCACCAGCACATCAATTCCATCATCACCTTTTCAGTCTAATTCCTTTCTTTGTTCCTCAACCCTGCTATGGTGCACCATTTCTCTTGACCTTCTTGATCCTGGAATACATTGATGTAGTCATAGAGCATTATGGACGTAATAGTGTGCTCTTCATAATGGAAAGAAAGTCTCACTGAGTCTGTAGCTCTCCTGGCTCTGTTTTGCTCACTTTCAGATTTTGTAAGTGCCGTATGTGACCTTTACCAGGCCTCCTTTTTTGCCACCTCTTATAGCATGTGTTCATTCTCTTTGTCCTGCCGGTTCTCCTTTGAGATGTACTTCTGGGCTGCTAACTGGCCCACCCTATCACCTTTCTCTTGCTCTTTGTCTTCCACCTTTTGCACTTTCTTTTGTAGTGTGGCTCAGCTGCTGACTCTCAATTTTTGCTGAGTCCTTTATTCCTTTGCTCTTCTGTCTCCTTTGTAAGATCATAATTTCAACTGCTGTAAGAACTTTTCCCTTCTTGACATGTGTGTGTGTGTGTGTGTGTGTGTGTGTGTGTGTGTATGTGTGTGTGTGTGAGAGAGAGAGAGAGAGAAGCACCTCTGGAGGATTAATGTACTATGATGGAAGTTGGCAGCATGCCAGGTCAAGGGGCTTCAATTCCACTGAATCACAGCACTTTCCAGCTTTCCATTCTTTAGTTCTTTAGTTCTTTGTTTTCGCATGTCTGGTCTTTTTCCATAACTGCTTTCTCAGATCCCATCCTGACCCCCTCCCATTTGCAGCTGATGATTGCCAGTTATTTTGATACAGTGTCTGTCTATGCAGTTCAGACTCAGAGATCCTCTGGTCTCAGCTTCCGTAGAGCCGGGATTACAGGCCTATGCCACCATGCCCAGTTTTGGTGTCCTGCATGGCATGCCTAGAGCTCTGAGACTGGCATGGCATGTTGTACCAGGGATCAAACTGGGTCCTTGTGATCTTGTCCTTGCCAGGCAGGCACTTAGACTGCCACGCTGTCTCCCTAGCCCAATAACTCCTTGCTGAGAGGGCAAGAATGTCCTATAGAGGTTAACAGCAGGGACTCATATCTAGACTGTTCAGACCCTTCGTGTCCCAAGTTATCCTGTTAGGCAGTGTAACCATCTTATCTTCTTTTTGTCTCTATTTCTTTATATCTAAAAAGCAAATGACAACTGCATCAACCCAAGTCACTGTGAACAGCAGATGACTTGATGGTTAAAAGTCTTTATGACACTGTTTGGTACAAGATGGGACTTGGAGCAAATGTTAGTTGATGTTGTTGGAGACTGGGTGCATTGCGGCTGATAAGCCTCCTGTTCTGCTGTGCCAGTTCCCCATACTGAGTCAGTCCATTTATTTGGTCCACAGCCTTCCTGCTCTCACCACATTTCCTTCCTTCTCAGAAGTGACACACTGGAAGAACTTCCATCTCCCTGTCTCTCTCTTAGTTCATGTTTTTTATCTCCTATTCATGTCTTTATTATTTGATGCAAAACCTGTACCCTGAAATTTATGCCCTCTAAAATTTCTCGTTCTCTTTTCTTTTTGACTCTACTAGGGATTTAGGGATTGAACAGGGGACCTTGTGCTTGTCCGGCAAGCACTTCTTCCAGTGAGCTATCTCCACAGCCCCAAGTTTCTCTCTCTCTCAATTTATTCTCTTCTGCTTTTCCAGATCTTGTATTATCTTGTCTTTTTTCTCATTTGTGTACTTGGTAGAGCGTCTCACTAAGCAGCTTGGACTCACAGTGATCCTCCTGTTGTCAGCCACTACACCTGGACTTTGCTGCCAGATCGGCACACCCTGGGGGTGGGGCTGGCATGACAGGGGGGACTGGGGATCGAACCCTGGTCCTTGTGCTTGCCAAAGCAGGCCCTTTGTCTGTTGGGACTGGCCCTCAGGTCTTGTCTTTTCTTCTCTCAATGACTTTCTTTTTTTAATTTTTTTTCTTCTTTCAGAACTTTTGTTTGTTTATTTGTTTATTTTATGGCCGGCTTGGCCTGCCCCGAGGGCAGAGCTGGCGCAGCATGTGGTGCCGGGGATTGAACCGCAGTCCCTGCAGTCGCCTAAGCTTTCCTAAGCAGGCGCTTTAGACCACTGAGCCATCCCGCCGGGCCCCCTCTCAATGACTTTTTTAAAGGTTACTTTCTGTCTTGGTGCATTACTTCCGACTTCCGCTGCAGGTGCAGGTGCTGATTGAAGAAAGTACTGATTCACCAATGACCACACTGAAAAGTCCTGGGTCTCCTTCACTCTGAGTCTCTCATGCATTTTATACGGTAGTCAGTTCAGACTATTGTGACGCCACCGCCTCTGAGCTTAACCACGCCACAGGGACCAACCTCCTCCTCGTCTTCTTCCGCAGGCTTTCCGCCGATTTCTAAGGGTATGCCTCCTGCAAGTCCCATTTTTTGCCCTGATCTGTGCTCTCCTAATACATTCTCTGGGCAGTTTAATCTGTTCTTCTCCTTTACCTGCTATATTTACTGGATGTGCCAGTGACTCGCACATCCCTATATAGAGCCCCAAAACCTCTCCTGAACTTTCAGACCTCTTTCCAGCTATTTCTGAAATGCATGCACTCATAAGCACCCCAAATACAGTATATCTAAAAATAAATTCACTATGCTCCCCGTTGTGGCATGGCTCTGGACTTTCTGTCTTTGTGTGCCTGAGCCACCTGCCTGAAGAGCCAGGCCAGGAACCAGGTTGTCCCTTTCAGATCTTGGCCTCCACTGCATTCAGTGTACCAGTCCCTGCTAACATTATAATGCATACAGTTATGTCTCAACTCTCTATCTTACTCATTATCTTAAGTTGCACCCACTATCTTAGTTTATATATTCCTGCTCCCTCAGCTCAGCTCTTTGAAGAATCACTAAATAGCACTTATCCTCAGTGTGACCTACTATCCAATCTGTTGTATGTGTAAACAGCCCTTGACTTAGGGTGGTTGGATTTAACACTTATTTTTTTTTTTTAATTATGTATTTGGTACAGGGCATCACTATGCAGTTCAGACGGATTTTCCTGTTTTCAGCCTCCCTAGCACTGGTAATACAGGCGCACACTGTCACATGGGGTCTCAGTGGCTGGCTCCATGTTCCTGGAGCAGGGTGGGGACAGCATGCGGTACCTGGGATCAAGCCCTCGTCTGTGCCCTTGCCTAAGCAGGCATTTAGCCTACTGAGCTATCTTGCTGGCCTAATACATCTTTTTAACTGTATGATGATGTGAAATTGATACCCGTTCTGTAGAAACTATACATCAGATTTTGAATTGTTCCCTTTTCCTGGCCAATGATACGTGGTGCACAACTCTTCCTTGAGACAGAGCTGCAAGTGTAATCCATGGGGCCTAGTTAAGCTTTTGCTGACAAAAGCAACTATTATACATTGTGCTGTACTATGTTGTGAAGCTATTATGTATTAAATGCATTTCAAAATTATGTGATTTGTAACTTTAATGGGCTTATCGAGATATAACCTATGTTAAGTCAAAGAGCATCTTCATAGTTGAAAGCTATCCTGCAAGAAAGTGAACCTGGTTTTGTGTTTCTTTGTTTAAACTTCTTTCATAGCTTCAAATTTTTTCTGTTGTCTAATCCAACACTACAAAGTATTCTTTTCTGTCCAAGCCCAGCTTATCTCTTAGCCTGGGCTCTTGTCGGAACCACTTCATGAGCAAATTGCCAGTTCTCTTCCCTATATTATATTCCTGTGTTTTGTGACTACCAGCCCCTGCAAAGTTTTTGTTGTTCTTTCAAATGTTGCCTAGTGGCTGTCACTCTAAGCAACCTTTTTGCAAACATTCATGAATTGTGAAGCTCCATTTCCTCTTGCTTGTTTTTCCAGAGTTTTGGAGGTAGTATTTATCACTCTGGACAACTGGAACTCCTGGAATTGCTAAAAGGCTTTGTGCATTGTATACTCCCAACCCCCAGGACACTGCTTGAAACTTGAGCAAGTGTTTGGGGAATATTTGAACAAATGTTGGAACTCAAAACTTGAACAAGCTGGCAGAGATAGTTTGTCTCTGTGTAGCTCAGAGAAAGTTAAGAAGACAGTGAGATGAAAGGAAGAAAGGAAAGAGTTGGCCCAAGGACAAAACATGTTAAGGGTCAACTGAACAGGAAAGGAAGCAAACCTGGAGAGTCGATCATTAGGCATCCAGAAACAGTCTTGAGCTCCCAAGATGCTGACGAACATGTGCAGAACATGCAAGGGACCTCTGCTTACAGCAGCTTTGCACATTTCTGCTAAGTCATGGTGTGAATGGCCAACAAATCCTCGGTGTTCCTCTAAAATTTGTGTTCCAGGAGAGCCTGACCCCAAGTGAAATTGATTTTTACATAGTGTTTAGTTATTTGGAAGGTTTCATTGGCCTGTAACTGATATCCAGCATATACACCCCAGGTCTTCCTGAGGACAGCAGGTAATTTCGTGGAAAATTATTCCAATTATTCTATTTCTTAATGGTCTTAGAGAGTATGTCCAGGAAAGGGATAAGTGTCTCCTCACTCAGGGTTTGTGAAATGTGGTGGAGGATTCCCCTTTGCCTACAGTGATAGATATTTTTGTGTTAACAGAGGCTCTGCTTTCTGAGATTGTCACAACCCACGTTAACTGATTCAACATGGTGCAATAATTTGTATTGCTTGCTGATGGGTGACTTCAAGCGCTGGTGGCAGGAGCATGACTATTCCAGAGGTGACTGTACCACTTCGATGACTACTGCTAGAAGCTGCCTGGCGGGACAGTCATTCATAAAGCACCAGGGTTCAAGGCAGCAAAACATATTAAACAGTTCTAAAATAAACTGTATGACATATGCATATGGCTTCTATATGTGAAGAACTGAAAAACCTCCTATTTTGTTTTCTCTTTGAGAACATTAGCTGCCCCTTAGAGAGAATCATAGTCCTGGCTTCATGGTAGATTAGGACATTGTATATGCTTCCATTGAATATCCTCTGCAATACTTATAATTAAGAAACTTGAACTTTTATGCAGCTTTTTTTAATTCACTGTCAAGCTGTACAGAAGGCATGGAATTCCAGTACTCAGTCTTCATATACACATACCTCCCCTGCTATCAGCATAAGACACCAGAGTATTAAAAATGATGAACTTGTATTGAAACTATTACCACTTAAAGATAATAGCTTACATTAGGGTTCACTACTAGTGCTGTGTATTCTGTATATTTGGACGAAAGTATAATGATATATATCTACATCATAGCGTTGCACTATTGTGTTGCACTATGCAATATAAAAGGTTTTGTGCTCTAAATATGCATTTATTCATCTTCTTAACCTTGGTACCCATGGATCTTTTTACTGTGTGCATCTTATACTTTCACACAGTGGGGATCCCACCGAATGTGACCTGTTCCCATTGGTCTCTCAGGAAGGTGCGTGTGAAGTTCTCCTGTGTGAGCATGGCCCGATAATTCATATCTCCTCAGTGTGGAGTGGTGTTTCTTTGTCTGACATTCCTGGATATTGATGCATTCCTGAAATGAATGCATCTTATTTACAGCCACATTTTGACAATTATAGGAATGTTTCTGTGTGGTGCTATGTTTTAGGTCATCGGAGTAAAGAATAAAAAAATGGGATTGCTGTAATGTAAGATAAGAGTATGTTTAATTTTGTAAGAAATTTCTAAGAGATCTTTAAAATTGTCCATGCCATTTTGCATTTCCTCAGCAATGAAGCAGAGTCTCTGTTGCTGTATCTCCACTTCAGCATCAGGTGCCATCAGTGTCCTGGATTTGGGGTGTCCTAGAACTCATAGTGTAACTTGTAGTTCCCTGATGCCATATGAGGTGTAGAATCACTTCATGCACTTACCATTCTCTTCAAGTTTTTGACTTTTTTCAGTCATTTCATTTGGTTTTCAAATTGTAACAGTGTCTTTGTGTTTTAGAAAAAATTCTTTAACGGAAGCACATTTTTTAAATGTAAATATTTTCTGTCAGAATTGCATCTTGTTTTCTATTGACAATGCCCTTCATGGAACAAAAAATTTTAATTTTAGTGAAGTTCAGTGTTTTAGGTGCTGTCTTGGGCCCTGTGGATTATCTGAAATATTATTCTGTGTAGAAGCTCATTAAAGTTTACCTTGTTATCTTATAAGAGTTTCATAGTTTTGCAGCTCATTAAAGTTTCCCTTGTTATCTCATATGAGTTTCGTAGTTTTGCATATGATACTAGTCTGTGATATGTAAATGATCTAAGAAGTTAATTTTTTCTGAAGATGTAAGGGCTATGTACTACATCCTTGGTATTTACCGTTGTGTGTAAGTTTCCACTCAGTCCAGGACCATTTGTTAAAAGTCAATCTCTGGTCCTTTACTGGGCGTTATTTGATGACATTTATGTTGCTCTCTTTCTGAGTTCCCTTTGTGTTTGGTGACTGGTACCAGACTCTCTTAATCACTGTCACTTTATATTATCTTCACATCATGCAGAGTCAAATCTTCTGTATATTCTTTTTCAATATTGTCCTGCTATTCTGGGTCTGAAATATTCTTAAAAAATGGCATTATACTCATAAACAGAGTAGTCCTATGGATATTAAAATGTCAGCAAATAAATATCAGCATTTAGCCTACTGCTATGCAAACATAATTCTATTGAACGTAAAGTAAATCTGCTTATGTACAACACTTTTATAATTAAGTTATGCCCAGAACCAAATTTCATTTTATAAATAACCCAAAGGTTCTCTGAGACCTGTTAGTTTTATGACATTTAATATCATTTTTTTCTTTTGCAATAAAATCATTGCTAATTTGAGACATATATTTGATCCAACTGCTGCTCTTCAGTATTCTGAAAGTAAAACTGAAAAATAAATATATTGGTTGCCCGAAAAATGTGAAAGAAGACTGTTTGGAATTTTAGAGCCTAGAAAGTCAGTCTAGACAAATCTGAGAATTAGAGTAAGCTCTTTCTGAGAAAGCATCTGTAAGATTTCTTTTAAAAAATACATTTTGGTAATCTGAAAAAAAAGTTTTCTTTGACACTTAGTTGACTTCTTGAAGCAGCATTCTGTTTTGGAAACATACAGACCAGAACTTGAAAAGATGTTGATTTAATTTCTTTCTTTCTTTCTTTCTTTCTTTCTTTCTTTCTTTCTTTCTTTCTTTCTTTCTTTCTTTCTTTCTTTCTTTTTTTTGTCTTTTTGAGACAGGGTCTCACTGTACAGTTCAGGCTGGCCTTGAGCTCAGTTTTGTAGCCCAGGCTGATCTCGAACTCTCACTGAACCTCCTGCCTCAGCCTCCCAGTGCTGCGATTACAGGCGTGCACCACCACGCCCAGCTATGTTAACTTAATTTCTAATGATCTGCTTTCAGAAGCAGTGGAAAGATGTAAGCCTACCCCCCAAAATTTGAAGGAGAATGGAGAGCTGATGGTATGAGAGCTAAGGTTCTCTACCAATCTGAAGGCTCATTTCATGAAAGATGTTAGGGATAGTTTTGTGTTAATTTCAAAGCAAAGACTAAAACAAATTGTGCATAGTAATAACAAGATTTTCACAGTGATTTAAGTATACCAAGAGTTAGTGATCTGTTCTCTACTTGGTTATTAACAGTTATGTGGGAAAGGACATTTATGTTACAAGTTATCTGGACTGAATTCATGCACCAAATACTCACTGAACTTATAAAATATCAAATGTACAAATCATGGGCTGGAGATGGAACTCAACAGCGTAAGCACGTGCCAGACAAGCATAAGGTGCTGAGTTTTCTCCATAGTACCAAAATGAAAAAAACCCCAAAAACCAAAAAATAAACAAACAAAAACCCCAAAACAACTTTGTAAAGGTGCGAGTAGTGCTCAACTTTACAAGTGACAAAATAAATACAAGTAATAATGGTTAAACACTTTTATTTTTCAATTAAGTAAAATTTGCAGGTATCCTTGAGTCAGCCCAGCCTACTCTAAGAAAATGCCATACATTGGACGTTTCAAACAACAAAAAGCTACTTGTCACAATCGTGGAAGCTGTAAGGTCCAAGAAAGAGTCATCAGCAGATCTGCTAGGAGGTGAGAATGCACCTCCTGGCAAGCATGGGAAAAAAGAAAGATAATTGCCCTGAAGCTGCTTCTTGTGAGGTCACTAATCCCAGCACAGCTGACTCCACCCTCTTAACCTGATTCCCTCTAAATACCTTGCTTCCTAATGTCACCACATTGACTGTAAGATGTTTTCTTTATTTGAGACAGAGTCTTCTTAACTTGCTAAATCTGAATTTGCAGTCTTCCTTCCTCAGCCTTCCAAAGTGCTGTGGTGACAGATGTGTACCCATTAGAATCCGGGTTTCCAAGGACATACAAACATTCGTTCAATATCACTGTGTAATTCTGTGTATCTCTCTCAAAATTGGAGATGAGGAGGCAATATTTCATATTGCTCATACTAATATGAATTAATGTGTTTTTATTAGAAGAAATTTATAAAAACCTTAAAATACCCTTTGCCCAAGGCATACCTGTTCTTTATTTATAACTTCTCTTAGTTACTTTTTGCTCATTGCTGGAACAAATACCTGACCCCCCAAATTAAGGAATGAAAGGTTAATTTAGCTCACAGTTAGTGGAGGTTTCACTCCATACTCAGCTGGCTCCAAGGGAGAGTGACACAGGGCAGAGGGCATCAGAGCAAAGGGAGCGGCAGAAAACAGCACAGAGCAAAGGGAGGAGCAGCAGCTGTGGCAGCTAGCCAGCCTCTATCCCTTCCTTACACTTATGCAGATTATCTGTCCCAGGACTGGTGTAGCACTCACTTTAACAATCCCAGCATTGGTTCTAAAGAAGTGCCCCATGCCTGCAAATTTTTCGGGGGTCACCTAGACACAAACCATAGTGTGACTCTTTTAAGGCTGGCTTCCCAGGTGCAGACCTTGAATTGAAGACTTGATGTGTATGTCATTTAAGTCAAAATTGTTTGTTGGGTACCTGTTAAAGAGGATAGAAGAAGTAGGATAGTGAGGTGGTATGACTTATCTGTGTCTTGTAGGAGAGGAGACCGGGGAACCCTGGAATCTGAGTAACCTGTACAGCTTGCCTTGTGGTGAGCCTGCAGAGCTGAGCTTCCACACTTGGCTGCATTACCAGTGGTTATTGGGGTGGAGATGGTGTTGAAACACAAATGCTCCACAGACCAAAAGGAGAAGCCATTGAAGGTGACATGCGTGTGTGAGTCGCTAGGAGCTGAAGTGAAGCCATTCAGTGAGGATAAGGGCTCCAGGAATGTCTGAGCAGGACACCAGTATTACACAATGGACATATTCAGCACCATAAAGGTTACATTGTTTCAGAAAATACAATTGTTGATAAATAGGTGTTAAAACAGGAAATACTGGGAAATGTAGACTTTTTCAGCTATGAGGTGCAGTGACAATTCTTTTATGACTGAAGCTGTCAGGCAATAACTACTGTGAACAATGTAACTCTGATTAAAAATAGACTGCACATAGAGACAGGTGGAGCTATATATGAACAACACTGAGAAATATAAATACAAAGTCAGGTTTATTGCAAAAATTCAACATAGGTCTCTATTTGAAATATTCTTAATGTAATGCATCAGAACCCAAGATTATTTGAAAAAAACATGAGCATCTCTTTAGCTGCCAGTACAAAACACTTTACAAAATCTAGTAAATCAAAAACCCAAATATTAGGCTTGAAGTTTCCAAATGGTGAAAGCTGTAATCCACTATGTGAACAGATAAGTTATATCATGGAGAATTGGATTCACGAAGTACGTATGGGGGAGTAATTAAAATGAAAATGGTCATCAGTTTGGGCTTGCCTAATAAATCATAAAAATTACACTGAAGAGGTTGAAATAGGTTCAGGTAGAAAAACTGTGCCAGAACAAAGCTGAAGAATTGTGGAAATATAAAGCTAAACAGAAGCCAGCTACATATGGGAAGCACAGTGTCTGGCATCCAGAAGCTTACTGTTACATGAGAGCAGGAAAATAGCAATTCTAAGAAAGACAGAAATCCATCAATCAAAGGATTCAGAACAGATGCAGATGCTAAAATTAATAGATGTGGACATTAGATCAGTTTTGTTGAATGTATTCCAGATGCTCAAATGCTTAAATAGAAACACAAATCCAATTTGGAAGGCTCAAACTGGCTACTAAAGATGAAAAGCACAGTGCCCAAGAGGAAGAACACAGTAGCTGGGATGAATGATAAATAAGACATGAAAAGATTAGGGAAATTAAGACATGTAAAAAAAAAACTTTTAAAGATGGAAGAGAAAAACAAAACCCAAAATTAACATTTAAAAAAAAAAAAAAACTTCACTGAGCTGAGGAATATATCCCATAGCAGAAAAATACTTCAAAACATTACAGACTTTGAATTTGATAACTATATGGACAGAAAGCTAAGCAGTAAGACAAGCTACTAACAAATATGTAGAAAACTGCATCAGAAAAATGAAGATCTTATCAACATTACCAAAAACTGCAAAAGCAATCAATATTTTGAAATTATTTTAAAGGCAACCAGTAGGAAGAGTTGTGCATTATATACAGTACAACACGGAGGAATATAGCATGTAACTCAACGTAAACAATGTAATAGAAGGACCATGGAACAGTGCTTTTAAAGACTTAAAAGGAATTGTGGACTTCTGTATGTAATGAAAACATATGTTATGAATGATGATAAAACAAAATCTTTTTTAAAGAATACAGGTGCAGAATACTTCATCATTATCTACCTAAATACAGAAGACTAGTCACAAATGCACTCAAGGTAAAGAAAGATTATAGCAGATGGAAGTGCACATTTACAACAATAAATAAAGACCAAGGACAATGAAATCTCGGGGTGCTGTCCTTGGAAGATACATGGATCCCAAAGGTCCTAGTATTGATTTCTATCTTTCCATTCCATAGGTCATCTTTCCTTGCTCTTCCATGTGTTCCTCTTGGGCTTCTAACGTATACCACCCCCCAGCAGAGGACAAAGCAAGGAGAGTATCTTATTGTGAATTGTGAAGCTCTCAATATGAGCTAAATAAAGATCCCTATAAGTTGCATGTATCCTGTGTCACTTAGTTTCTTATAGTGATAGACAGCTGAGTAGTAGACACGATCACAACATGCAAGATGTCAATTTAAATCTCTTGAAAAATACCACTGCATGACTCAACACAAAATAACATTGGTAGGTGGAGTTTATTCAATACAGAAAAATTAACATATTATTCCATGAATAGGTGCTGAAATAAATTAAAGATATGTACCATAAATCCTAAAGCAGTCGCATAGATGGAAAAAAAAAAAAACAAAAAAAAAACACTAGTAAGTCTACAAGTGAAATTAAATAAAATAGCAATCAAGACTGAAAATAGTAGTAAAAGTTTTGAAGAGAACAGAAGTGAAGGAGTCACAGAAAAAGTAAATATTAAGAGGATGGGCCAATATTTTTGGGTAATTTAGTTTAAGTGTGTGTATTGTGTGCACACGTGTGTGTGTACAGGAAAGGTGTGTTGAGAGATAGCTCCTGAGACAGGGCTGGTTTTGGAAGTGGGTTTCCACTGGAAGGTAATTATATAACAGGGGTATTTTTTTTTTAAATGTATTTGGTACAGGATCTCACTATGCAACTCTAATACCTAGTGATACTCTTGTTTTCAGCCTCCCCTTCGCTGGGATTACAGGCATGCACCAGACAGCTCAACCTGCCCTAGGAGCGGAGGTGGCGTGACATGTGGTGCAGGGGACTTAACCATGGTTCCTGTGCTTCCTCAAGCTTGCCTAGGAAGGTGTTTTTATTCACTGAGCTATCTCACTGACCCCCCTAAACAAATTTTAAGTTAAATGAAAATAGAACATGAAAACTTTCTGGATCTATCTAAAGTTGATTTTGGAAAACAGAGTCAGCATTCACCACATGTAAGAGAGGAGACATTTCTCAGTTGTTTTTTTTTCAGTTTTACCATAAAAAAATAGAAAAAAACCAACAATTAAATACAATGTAAGTAAAAGAAATAATAATTTCAGAGTAGAAATCAGTAGAAAGAATCAATGAAAACCAAAGCAAATTCCTTAAAAAGCTTAATGAATATATTTTTAGCCAGACTAGGAAGGGGAAAATGTATAACATGTTAACAAGCCACAGCATGACTACGGTCTCATCAATAGCAGGTCTACTGTTACTAAAATGATCATGAGAATATTCAAAAGAACTTTGTACGGTAAATGGAGCAATGTTAGTGAGTGAAACAATTACCTTCAAGGAAAAAAAAAACTGGTGATAAATTCCATTTCAAGAAGAAATATTAAGCCAATGTGTCTCTGTCAAAAAAATAATTACTAGTTGGAAATTTGCCCATAAGTAAAACTCTAGACCTGTGGCTTCCTCTTTGAAATTTATAAATCATTTTGGAAATAACACTAATTCTATATAACTTTTCCCAAAAATCGAAGTGAAGGTAGTAATACTCATTCTACACACCTGATATTATTTTAGTTGAAAATACAGGCACTAAAATAATTTTAATTTTTATAAACATGGATAGGAAATGTTAAGTAAAGTTTACAAAATGTAATCTTTCAATATGTAATTATGTAAAAATGAGAATATATCATGACTAAGTGAGACTTAAGCTAGGAATAAAAAATTAGGCTTAAACAAATCAACCTAAACATTGGATTAATACACTATTAAATCACAACCAGGGGCCTGGCAGGATGGCTCAGTGATCTAAAGTGCCTGCTTAGGAAAGCTTGGGCGGCTGCAGGGACCCTAGATCGATCCCTGGCATCATATGCTGTGCCAGCCCTGACCTGAGGGCAGGCTGAGCCAGCCATAAAAATAAATAAACAAAAGTTCTGAAACAAGAAACTAAATAAACAAATAAGTAAAATAAGAAAATTCTTTTAAAAAATCACAACCATATAATCACCTTAAAGTGCATGATAAAAACATTTGAAAATTGCTTGCATTCATTAAGAAAATCAACTAGGTATGAACATGAAAATCTAGAGGGCTCTGCAGAGAACCTACTAGAATAATAAGTCAGTTGAGTTAAGTTGTATGGTACAAAAGAAATTAGTAATTGCTACATTTAAAGTACTGTCAAGAACAATAACATTGAGATGATTGATTTAGTTATAAATACATCTTACAAAAGGTGGAAATGACCTGTACATCAAAAACTACAAAAGATGCAATCCCCAGGCCTGCCATGCCCTCCCTACCCCTGAGGTGCACTGAGACTCCATGTGGTGGTGCACACCTATAATCCCAGCTTTTGAGAAGCTGTGAACAGATGGATCACTATGAGTTTGATCTATTGATGAGACCCTGAACACCCTGTAGACCCTTCCTTAAAATACAGAAAAGAAAGAAAATGAAAATGAAAAAAAAAAGAAAAGAAAGAAAACCTCCATCCAAAAGAGAAGATATCTAAGAAAATATCACAGAAATTCTGTGGGCCCAGAAAAAAAAAAAAAAAAAATCTGAGTCGGTTCAGTCTCTTGTACTGCAAAATATATGTACAGCAATAGAAAGAAAAGAATACGAAAACAAAACTTTTAGAACTCCACCAACATGTATACAAAGAAATGACTTTTGAAAGAATTACTAAGGCAGCATTTTGCAGAATGAATATTATTTTCCACAAATAGATACTGGGACATTTGTTCATCTATACAAAACAAACCTAAAGAAAAACTATAGAAAAACCCTCCAATCCAATACTCATACAACAAAATTTACTCAAAGTGGAATATATTTAAATTTAAATCATAACAGTTAAAGCTAAAACTTCTGTAGGGAAACATAAAAAGGAATCTTTTGACCTTGGATCCAACACAAAGAGCACAGCCTGTGAAAGAAATCAATAAATGGAATTTCTTGAAATATAATCTTTAGTTTTCTTTCTTTCATTTCTTTTTGGAAAGACATTGTTATAAGAATGAAAAGAGCGTGCATAAAATCCTCACAATGTACCTACATGTTAAGAAATGTGCATCTGGAAGGTAGGGGGGAATCGTAAAATCCAAGGAAACAAAAAACCCAACTTATATCTGAACTAATGATTGAAGCAGAACCATCTGCATAAGAATTACTGTATCAAAATGAGCAGTCATTTATGTAGGAGCTCTCCTTATACCAGGATGTTAAATTAGCATGTAAAAATGACTTCAACATCATTAGCCATTAAAATGTCTAAGTTAGAAACAGTGTGATACAAACTATGCAAATAGTTAACACTGGGAAACAATCCAACTCCGAGATTTGGTGAAGTTTTGGTTCTCTCATGTGCTGGTGAGAATGTGAAATTGTAGAATCATCTGGAAAATTGTCAGCTTCTTAGAAAGGTAGACATACATTACCATACATCTTTATCCAGACTTGTAAATGACTTCTGGTAACACTTTTATTTATAATAGTCACAAACTAGAAACAACTCTGATGTTCATGAATGAATGAATGAATGAATGAATGAATGAATTTACATGCAGTGAAATTCTACTAAAAGAATGCACTATTAATACAAACAGCACAGATGACTCCCACAATGGGTATGCGAAATGAAAGAAAGTAGATTAAAAATAATGCACCTTATATCGTTTCATTTATAAAATATCATGGAATAGTGCTCTCTGATTTGAAAATACACCAGTGATTTCCTGAGGAGTGGCAGAGATTGATCGGAGAAGTCGGGAGGGAGCGTTCACAGGCATGAGACGCCTTTGGGGCATTGGATATATCCGTTATCTTGCACAGGTTGGGGCTTCACCTATGCCACATCTTGTCAAATTGTATACTTTTAATATGTGCATTTATACTGGATAAAGCTGTTTAAAATAACATGAAAAACAGTGAATATGATTTTGAATAATTAGTTACATTAGCACACCAAGTGATGCCTGGGTTTATGCGAACTATGTCTCCACCTATGTCTCTAAAATAGAAGAAAGCCAATAATATAATAATAACTCAAATGAATTCTTGCACTGTGCCATTTATATGACTGTTTCATTTAAACGAAAAATCAGTATGCATACTTTAGGAATACATAAATGTTTATTAAGTGTTGGAAATCACTTATCATAATGGAGGGTTGGTACATTTCAAATTAACATAGTGGCTACTGTAGGAAATGCAAGAGAGATGGAATGAAACTCAAATTGTTTCTATAAATGCCCCTGCTTAAAATACTATAATATGTTTGAGTCAGTGTTTGTATTTGTCAAACCTTGAAGGTAGGAATATAGATACATTCCAATATGTTAACTTCCACACCTTGCTGTATGTTCCACACATTTCCCAGCAATAGTCAGCCAGCCCTACTAAGAAGCCATGCCATAATGGAGGCAGGAAATAAATATTCAACAGAAAATAAAATATTCAACAGATAATTATTCTGTTGAACATCAAAAATGTTTCAAGATGAAGTACACATGGCTTTCGAACATGTAAGTTCCCTTATGTCAGGGGTTTAGAAAGGACTTCTAGAAGAGTCTAAAGTGAGCCAGGGTGGAAGAGATGAGATGACAGTGACATAGGAGTTGCCAGGTCCTCGGTTCTGAATCCAGAGTGCTGAAGAAGTTGTTGGAAGGTTCGTCTTACCTACATTCTGCATAACTAGACTCCCTAACCACAGGATTTTTGTGCAGTGTGTGGAACATAAACCTTGATATTAAAAATGTAGTTTCCATATTTCTTGTACTCAAGAATACAGTGATATAAATAACCGGTCATGCTTTCAGTTTGTTAACATGGATTTGTTGCATTATTAGTTGCACAGGTAAATTAAAGGCCAGTGTAATATATGGTCAGAACAGGGCTTTTGTTTTAAACGTCACTTCCTTATGTCTCCCATCCAGTAGGTTGCCTATGATGCCAAAATTGAGCTACATTGCTAGAACCCTGCAGAATCTGAGCAATTTTCACCTACTAAAGAAGTGTTCTTTTTGCTGAGCACATTTTACATTGCAATTGTAAGTTTAGCATCTCTTCCTTGTTTCAAAAAACATGTTTATGGGTCAGTAGACTGTACTGGTCAAACAGATGTGTCCTAACTGGATCATCCACTTGTCAGAGGCAGACCAAAATATTCTTTGCATAATCCATGTCATGTCAAAATGTATAAGGATAGCATACATGTTATGATGTCCTTTACATTAACTAAAGAGCTGATTGAATTTTAATAAAGAATAACCTCAAATGTGTTTGGAAGGCAATTTCTAACCCAAAATCCTTGGTTTTGTAGGTTTCTTTTCTCTTTGATAAGTGCAAATTTTTAATTGCTAGGCTATTTTAATAACAAACTATGTTATGAGTATGTGTTCTAGTTAATTGGTTGATGTTTTTTATGTTCCTGTGGATTAAACCTAGAGCTTTCTCACTGAGTTCCATTTCCATTTCCTTCGTTCCTTCGTTCCTTCGTTCCTTCGTTCCTTCGTTCCTTCCTTCCTTCCTTCCCTCCTCCCTTCCTTCCTTCCTTCCTTCCTTCCTTCCTTCCTCCCTTCCTTCCTCTCTCCCTCCCTCCCTTCCTCCCTTCCTCTCTTCCTCCCTGCTTTCTTGCTTTCTCTCTTTCTTTTGTTTTCAACTGTGAGATGGACCTCACTAAACCACTAAGTTGCCCAAGCAGGGTTTGGCCAGCCAGGAAGCAGGAGCCAGAGAGACACAGAGGCAGAATCAGAGACAGAAACAAAGACAGAGACTACCGGTAAAGGCAACCGCCAGTGACCCTGCTCCTTCAGTGGGACTCTGCCTCCTATCATCATGTTCAGCCCTGCACTTGTTAGTGGGTAACTCTAGGTTGCAGGCACTTTCCAGCAGCCTTACTTATGGACGCATGAATCTTTTGGGGGATCTGCCAAGTTAAAATCATCACATTACTGAAAGTGAATGAGCTCACCTTAAATAAGTGCACCTGAGAGCATGGCAGAATGGCAACCTTTGTTAGTCATGATGTTTCAAAATAGCTTATGCCTAATATGAGTAGAAAAATGCAACACAAGAGTGGACCAGGGTTAGAAGATATTGGGCTGGGGAGACAGTTAGGTGGGCTAAGTGCCTGCCTGGCAAGCACAAAGTTCCAAGTTCCATTCCCAGTGCTTTATGTTGTTTCATGCTGGCCTGGAAACCAGGTGTGGTGGTGCACACCTGTAATCCCTGCCCAAAGGGAGGTTGAGGAGGATCACTATGAGTTGAACTGTGTAATGAGACACTGTATCAAAAAAGTTGGAAGATATCAAGAAAACTTGGTGAGATTCATCTGCTGTAACTGTTATAATAGAAAGTGTGCTTCTGATTTTTATTTTACTATATTTTCTGTTAAATATTTTAAAAGAGGCATAGCTAGGAATCATAAAACTGAAATTTGAAATTTAGGGGTCAGAGAAGCCAGTTATAGTCTGAAGTCAAATAAGGAATTTACAAGAAAGATACATTTCTATTTATATGATTTTATTCTGTGTTGCTTTTAAAAATTTTCACCATAGCTTAAAATATATTGGAGAAGCATTCTTGTGTAAAAATATGTTTTATTGGACTACAGTGTCATTTGTTGGTAATTAAAAGATGAATTTGAAATTAATTTGGCCTGGTGTTGTATATTATTTTATCATGGTAGAAGATTTGTTCTTACTGGGCATTGACTTCAGTAGATTCTTTTACAGATGTTTTCTGAAAGCAGTTTTGGTCATGTTTGACTTGGTCACCCCCAGCTTGGCCATGAAGAAAACACTCATCATTAGAATATTGACAGGACAGAATGTTCAGAAAAAAAAGTGCTTGTTTACATGCATGTAGTTTGATCTCTCTGTGTAATAATTTTAAAAATGTAGTCAATCTTTGGATGCTCAAGGGTATATATATACTCTAAGGTTCTATGGGATTGATGATCACCAAGGTGGATTGAGTTAGTCTGTTTACAAGTTTTCAGAATGTAGATGTTCTTTTTTTTTTTTTCTAATATTATGGCCAGCTCAGCCTGCCCTGGGGATGGGGCTGGCGCAGCATGTGGTACTGGATATGGAACTGAAGTCCCTGCGGTTGCCTAAGCTTGCCTAAGCAAGTGCTTTAGATCACTGAGCTCTCTCTCTGATCCTGTAGATATAATTTTTATTTGAAGTGCTATTTTTTATTTGTTCTTTGTTTGTATTTTTCAACTGTTTCAGAAGAACTTCTGCTACCCTTTGTTGAGAGCCTGCAGTGCTAGGCTCTCACTAAACAGTGGTGATGATGAGGATGATAAGATAGTGATTTAATTAGATGTGTTCAGAAGGGACATCTTGTGTTACCTCTCCTTCAGGTAATGCATCTTTGTGCTTGGCTTTTTACATCAAATATTTTTGAGACCATAGTGACCAAATAATAAGTTTTATGGACAACTCACCCTTAATCAAAGCTCCGTCATGTGCTTTTCTCAACACTTTTTCTCAAAAGACCCTATTTTATTTAATTCCCCAAAGTGAGTTTTCTTGGGGCATCTTTAATATTTTTGCCTGTGATTTTGTCATGTGTCACCCTCTCCACTCTTTCTGTTGCCTTTTCTTGCAAGCATTTTTGTTCCTGCAGTAATTATGGGCCATTGTTCAGCATCAGCTCTTGGGATGATGGTTTGGGTTATTGTAAGGGCATTAGAATTGCATTGCTTTGTGGGTGCTGAGTTTAGTTCACTAACAAAAAGGGTGGTAAAAATGAAAAAGCAGCTGAGGTAAGCCACTTAAACTCTAGAAATAGAGTATACCTGTAAGTATTAGTTCATAGTCCTTGAGCCGATTCTTCATTTCCCATTCTTATTTTATCCTTCCAAAGTCCCACAAACACCTATTCATATTCCCTCCTTATAAACCTATGAACACTAATCAGAAAATTAAATTAAGTTAAAATAGGGTCGAAGTGTGGATAAGGCTCCATCTGGGTACTTCTGTTGTGGGCTGGGCTTTTTGGTTCTCATTTCACAGTTGGGGTGAAAGTATGTGCACAAAAATGTGTATGAGTAAGTGGGGATGGCGCCATGTGCAACCTATTTTAGGGGGAAGAGGCTGACAGAAAGTGCCAATGGGGGCCACGTATGGTAGTGATCAGATCCTATGCCGAGCGATTAAGGAGTACTGATAAAGGCTGAGTCCACACAGTAATGCTAACAGAACCTCAGATCGTACTGCCTTAGTAATTCCATAAAAAAACTGATTTTTCTTTACCTTATCTCCATTGTGCCATAGAGACATTATTTATGGAAGATTTCTACTTTTATTCTTTTGTATTTTCCAAATAGCTGATGTTGAGAAAAAACTCACTGAGTAGTATACTTTGAAACAAGCAAATAACCACTGACCTCTCCCAGCTCCTTCCTCATAATGACAGTATTCTTTTAGTGATGTTCTATTTTCCCAAATGCTCAGCGTTAATTTGAAGATTGATTTGGTTTCCAGTCTTATAATAAATGTTTGCTCTCAATGTTTTTGAATTTCATGTTTTGTTTACAATGACCTTCCCGTATTTTGTTCCCCTCCATTTTTTTTATAATCCTCAAAGTGTTCAGTCCTCCTAAGTTAGGTGCTTTGGGTTCTGAAGACACTGACACAGATGAAGAGCTGCACCTTGTGCTAAAGCCACGGCTCTTAAAAGCAGAAGAAAGAATTCACTTAATGATCTTTTACACTTTAACGAGAAAGTGGATGTTGATAAATGACACTTTCAATATTCTGCCCAAATGTACCCCAAGAGTGGCAGGAAGACATTACTTTGCTCTTGCTGTACTAGTTAAAGGAAGCTACACTTAATAAACACCTCGCCCCTCCTTTCAGTTTATTTCAGTGTTGGCAGTGTTTAACACAGGAATTTCTATTTAGAGCAGCGTTCATCAGGGTGACTCAGAGAGCCAGACACTTCCTATCTCCTGGCTGAGCTGTCTTCGGCAGCCTCAAATGCCTGCCTTCCCAGCCTCCCAGGTGCAGCGGCAGGTGTGGGGTGGGGGCGGCAGTCGAAGAGAGCAAGGGAGCGCAGAATTGTAGTGGCTGTGGCTGCAAGGGGTGTTTTGCTCCCACTTTCAGTCATGTATAAAACTGAAATAGAATAAAACTGTGTTTGATAATAGAAGGAATAGAAGGAATATAATTTCTAACGACATGTTTTCCTTTTTCAGAATAGCATCATTTTCTAATGGATCACAAATTCGCCAGTAACTGATTAGCAGCCATAACTAAGTAGAGTTTGATAAATATTGGTACTGAGTTGTCTTTTTTTTTTTTTTTTTTTTTTTTTTTTTTTTTTGTACAGGGTCTCAGTACTGACTCATAGTGATCTTCTTGCTTGTATCTCCCAAGTGCTGAGATTACAGCCATGCACCACCATGCCCAGACTCCATCCCAGGCTCAGCGCACTCCAGAGCAGGGCCAGCTTGGCAGGCAGGGCCAGGAACCAAACCTTGGCCCCTGCGCTTCTCTATGGAAGCACTTAATCCACTGAGCTATACCACCGGCCCTTGCTACTGAGTTATCTTAATAGCTTTTAACTGCTATGACATGAACCTAGTAGGAGATGATTTGAGGAGACAGATGTTCATGAGCAGTATATCAACCTTTTCATTGTTTCTTGCTATGGTGAATTAACTAATGGCCACTTTGTAATGCCCAGCTGCATTAAATCAGAGTGTTTCTGCATATGGAAGGCCCACATGAGGAGGAGGGGGATGATGATGATGATGATGATGATGATGATGATGATGATGATGATGATGATGATGATATTGTTGATACAGGGTCTTGCTACTCCATTCAGATGCATACTGATCCTCCTGTCTCAGCCTCCTCAGTGCTGGGATTACAGACATGCACCACCACATCCCTTTGCAGAGCACACACAGTGTGTCTGGGGTTCCAGCAGGGCATATAGTACTGGGGATCAGACCCAGGTCCTTGCTTTTGCTAGGCAGGCACTCAGGAAACAGAGCTATATCCCCAGCCCTATTTTTTTTCCACCTGTTGATTATTGTCAACAGCATAAAAGGAGAACAGAGTGGAGGATGGTATTGATTCTCCCAGAGAAGCTTGGCACACTGGATTTCCTGATATGGACTCAGCTGTTCTCATCATTGGAGGACCTCAGGTCCTGACTGTTGCTAATGGCTGAGGTTCCCTTCAGACAAACTATGGTCCTTACCTTGAGCCTTTCTTGGGTCCAGTGCAGATCCCTCTGCTTACTGACGGAGATCCTTCATCCTACTTGTGCAGACTTGCTATCTTCCCACATTGACCTTGGGGTCATCCCAGGATAATACATGAAACAGAACTTTCATGAGGTCATTGCCATGGGTTTTAATCTGTCAGCTGGCCTCATGGAGGCCATTCCCATGGTCTGTGAGTCTTTAGATGGGCTCGAGTAAGACATTGCTGTGGGACCCAGGCCCTCAGCTGGATTCTTTGGGTCTCTACTGTGTGAACAGATCTTCTGCATTCTTTTTCATTTGACTTTTGGGTGAACATCATAAAATAATCCTCTAAATTATGTGTCACATCTATTGCCTTACAGAGCTTGATGACATTTCTACCATGAAGAGCCTTTGTTTTTTAGATATGATAATGGTATATCAGAAGCATCTACAAAGAGGAAGATTTGAAAGCTGTGTATGTGTTTGTGTGCATTTGTTATTTTCTGATTGTGTTAAGACGTGTGTGTTCTCCCATAGTGTGTGAAATTGTTATGATTTTATGATATAAATCCTGCCAAGGTTGCCCATATAGACTGGAGCAGATACCCTACACAGGTGAGATCTCTGTCAGCAGACTGAGGGATCTGTACTGGATCCAAGAAAGGCTCAAGGTAGGGAACAAAGCTTTCCCAAAGGGAATCACAGCCACCAACAACAGCAAGGACCTGAGATCCTCCAATGAAGAGCTCGTGAAGGCCTTCACTAGTGACTTAAGAAAAGGTGCAGTGAGCCAGGCTGATCTGCTTTCTGTGCTTACACTCTTAAAGACTGTCTCCCACCCACTCCAGCCAGACCTTTCCTTCAAAGTACATGCTGATGAGAATTTCACTCTGAAATAACCTCAGCTTGAAATTTGCATGAATTCGATACAAAAAGTTCTTATAGTTATTAAAATCTTATCAAATTTCTGTCTTTTGTATGAGCTTTCTGTATTCACCACTGGCGATTTGGAAATTATTAAAATTTTTAAAATATAAATTTTAAGCTGAAGTAACTCATTTCCACTATCGCAGATAAGCTTGAAAAAAATGATGTGTCTATATATTCTATGCATATTTTTTATGTTAAAGATAGAATTTTTTGACAATACATGGAAGAAAAATCAGGTTATTCTGGAAAATATACCAAATCTACATTAGGCTATTTTTACTATATCTTTACATTGTTTCAAACACTGGAGTTAAAAATCAGTAGGTCTTCCATTGTTATGACACTACACTATCTCAGATTCATTCTAAGTAGCAGATCCATAATTTGACTTGAGTCAATTATGACAGAATTATGCAGTATATGAAATTTCTCTGTCTCTGTCTCCCACTCTCTGTCTCACACACACACACACACACACACACACACACACACGCACATTCTTCTCTTCTTTCTTTCTCTCTCTCTCTCTATCTGTTTGTTTCCCATAGGTTCCTTCTACTCCTTTTCAGGGGAACTCCCAAAATGTATATTTTTTTCCATTTTTCATACCAAATGTGAGAGAAGCTGTAGGCAAGTCTAGTTTAAAAAAAGAAAAAAAAAAATTCCTTGATTTCTGGAGGAGGACAGACAGTTTTAAGCAGAACTAAGGAAGAGATTGGGGATTCAGCTGCATATGAAAATAGCTATATTCATTAAGTAGAGCTATGCAAACAGCTGTAAATTTGGATAATAAGGAAGGAAAGATATTTAGATTCCATTAGGCTTATTCTTTCCACAGTTAGCAAATATCTCACCTTCTAAAATTACTTCAATTGTGATTCACCCACAATAAGCATATAATTAAAATTGAAGAATGTTTACCAGGTGAGGAAAGTTGATGAAAAGAACTTGGAAAAGAATCAGAAAACGGGAAAAGAAGGGCAATGCAGGGAGCACAGAATGCAATTTGGAATATGTTTCAGGAAAGGTAGTACAGGAAGGATTTTAATCAAGTCGTTGGTGCTTGGTTAGAACTGGCTGATGGAGCTAAGTCACCAGCACAGTTTTGGAACTGGGCCTGAATGAGCTAGCTCAGTGCAGATTGCTTCAAAATGTTTTCTGCTTTCACTTCTGTATCAAATCCTGGGAGAAGAGTCCCCGGATGCTAGACCCACTAGGCTTCTACTCTAGAAAGCAAGACAGAAGTGATACAGTGTTGGCATCAGTTTAGATGAGAGAGATGAAGCACTGTCCAGCAGAGCGTTGTGGGCCAGTGTGTGCAGGGGAGGGAGGGATGCTTCCCCAACTCGGAGGCAAGATCAGTCATATCGTCTTCAATCTTGTTTCAGGAGCCAAACAGGCAAAGACTTTTGATGGAGCATAATTTTCTTGTTTTGTAATATTTGCCCCTATCCTGAGAACATATAGTTGGAGCCCCTAATCAGCTCTTGATATAGAAGAAGGAGAGACCAAACCCAGAGGGATGGACAAGAATGCAGATTGAAATATTTGGAAGAAGGAGACACATGTCTTTTGAATAAAATGTCAAAGCTAGGCAAGGCCTTAGCTGTTCCAGTATTGATAGATATTAGTATTAGTGGATGGGCATTATGGAATGATATCAGCAGGAAAAAGAGAGCTAATCATAAAAGATCCTTTTTTATCATGAAATAGAGGCTGCGTAGACATTTAAGTATCAATGATTAGTGAGAGATGATCATTGTAATAATTGATCAGGGGAAGATTATGGATCTTAATAGTTTTCAATAAGATGCTGCTCCTCTCCAACTAAGTTTTCAGTGCTACTTGTAACTGAGAATGTGTGCAGCTCCATCTTAGCTAGCTATGAACTCAATATACTGAATCTTGATGAACATAAGCACTATAATAAGATAAAACAGTGTGTCCATAAAATAAGATATTGTGAGCTCCTACTTCAGTTATTTAGGTACGTGAAGGTTGCATTGGGTGGAGATGCAAAGTGGAAGATGTATGGCTAACTGTGTGTTGGAATTAGAGGTTTTAAATGTAGTAAGGTAGGAAATACCTAGTTTCCAGGGATGGAATGTCTACACAGAGAATAGATGTGGCCCAGTAGTGGAGAGACCTCTGATCTCAGTGTCTTTCTGGACACTCTACTCTCTTGCTTCGAAGCCTGCAGGGAGGTTACCTCTTCCAGGGCCCAGCACACAGTGGCAGGATCTTTTGACACTTTATTTGTACTCCCCAAGGGATGAAAATTTCAATTTCTCCAGCTACTTCTTTGATAAAGTAGATAAGTGGAGACTAATGGTTAGTTCTGGGTAGATGCTTGCCTTTTTCAAATAGTAAATTATTGAACAAATTCTCCAGGTGCAGAACCTCTTCAGCCCTCTTGTGTGGAGATTTGTTGGCTCCATGCCCAATGTCCACATTCATTTTGGTCCACCTTGTGGAACTTGGGAAGGGGGTGATTGCTTGCATTAAGTGGGACATTTGAATCTTTCTCTACTTCACTTGCTTTGAAGATGTTGTAGAGAAACATGCCTCGTATATAGAAGCTACATAACTTTGATGTCTACTAGCCAATAAGTTTGTCTTAGCGATTAATTCTTTAAGCAGAATTTGTACAAGACACCAGGTGTGCTGTCTGCAGTGGTCCCCACACCAATAGCTCTCAGAGAATTTGCTCTGTGCTTCATATGTGAAGCAGAAGCCCCAGAGCAGGGCCATACCCACCTGAGATCACCTCCTAGACCCAAAGAAATACTTACTTCTGTGTTTCTACATCTACATGGATGATTTTTCCTTCAGATAAAGAATGTGTTGAGTCAAAGAACCAAGTTTCTTCCAACTCTACAGTCTATGGTTTTTAATAATACAAGAAAATGTTACTCCGTTTTGCTGTAAATCATGAAACTAAGTTACCTAGAGTCCAAGGAGTGAAAAATCTTTCTGAAGCTGTTGGCTTTATGCCATGGCAAGCTTGGCCCCCATATTGAGAAGGTTATGTCTGCCTTTTTTTTTGGAGCAACTTTAAGAGATGTTTTGGGGATAATTTGCATTTTGTAAATAATTTGCATTTTGTAAAGATGCAGCTGCCTCTCCCTCTGGCAGATTTCCTATCATGTGTGTTAAATCCAGTAGATCACATAAAATGCATTTGCAGTATTTTGGACCTAGTTATGCCCCAATTGAAAATGAAACACAAGTTAAATTCTTGTCTTCACAAACCGAGAGTCTACCTTTTTTGTTATACTGTGGCATTTCTGTAGTAAATTCTTTCTGTTGTTGATGTTAAATGGAATTCTACTGTTGTATATTTTGACAGTTAATCTTTTGTGCTACATATGATTTGGAAAATTTTTACATAAATAAGTTCTGGCTCAAGCATATTCAATGGATGGTTAATTGCTGGAATCTATTGTAAGTTTGTTCAGCATTTGACAGTGCATTGTGAAAACGTTAACTTCTAGAAGGTTCTAGGTGATTAATGGTTTTAAAGTATACCTTTCAATACACATTTTGCTTAACACAGAGAAGTATACTATTTCTTGTGTAGCCTCCACAGAGCATGCAATCCTATGTATATAATCTGTAGTGTTGAATTTTTCACACAATAGTTTGAATATTTCCATAATATGAATTTATTAAAAGTAGAATGTTTAAAATTTCAAGCCTTGAGAAGGCACAGTGGAAAGGGGCACCTCAATTTCATTTTATTTTAAAGAGTGAAAACAAGCAAAAACAAATAGAAAAAACGAGACAGAAACAAGGTGACATGCAACAATGCATATATTACAGATGTTCATAAAGGACTAGCTAATTAACAATAGTTGATGTATTATTTATTTTATCATTGAATCTGAATATGTTGCTCAGATTAACAGCTATAGTTATGCAAGATTAGACACATAATTGAGGATTAATGCTTGCTTTCGAGAAATGTTAATTTTTTCCTTGATTTTTAAATTATTTTAGAGAGAGTATAATAATTGATAAGACATTAGGAACATTACATATTTAGAAGACCAAGATGAGAGACATTCAACTGAGAGTTTTGTACTACACATTGCTGTCCTCCATGTAGTTGCTCAGATTGCGGATATCAGCATACAGAATTAGTCAAGGTGAAAATTCTAAACATTAGCTGATATTTTCAAAAAACTTATGAAAATTATTAGTACAACCATCTCGGCCAGCCTGTGTATATACTTGCATGTTTCCCCCCTTCCTTTTTTCCTTTCTTTTCTACTTTTATCTTCATTGTGTAATCCTTAACCTCAGTTTCTTTCCATTTTACTACACCTATTATACCTTTAGGTTCAGTTATTCTTTTAGGTTCTTATACAATGGAGGCAATATGGTATTTATACATGTGAGTCTGATTTATTTCACTTATGAGTATAGCCTCTAGTTGTATCTACTTAATTATATATAAAGGCTTCAAGTTTGTCTTTCTTTATAGCTGAGTTGTACTCCGTTGTATAAAAATACCTCATCTTTTCCATTGATTCCTCAGGTGATGAGCATTTTGGTTGCTTCTAAGATTTGTCTATGATAAATTGTGCTGCTATAAATATGGGTGTACGTATCTTACTATGGTATGATGATTTCAGTTCTTTTGGGAAAATACTCAGAAACGGAATAGTTGAGTTGAATGGGATTTCTTGTCCTAGTTTTTCGAAGGATCTGGAAACTGATTTCCATAGTGATTGTGCCAGTCTACATTCCACCCAGCAGTGGGTAAGTGTCTATATCATTTGGTATTAGTTTATTTCTTTATTATAGCTATTCTTTCTGGTGTGAGATGGTATCTCCATGTTGTTTTAATCTGCATTTGGTGAATACCTCATGCTGTGGAAGTTTTTCATTTATTTATTTGCCATGTGTATTTCTTCCTCTGAGAAATGTGTATTTATCTCACATGCTAATTTGTGGATTGGGTCTTTAAAGTTTGGGGTCAAATTTTGATATTGTTGTTCTTTATATAATTTACTTTTTTATATAATTCAGATAGAATTTCTTTGAATGATTGTTGGTTACAACATTTTCCCAATTATTGGGTTGTTTTCACTGTGTTGAATTTCTTGCAGAAACTTCTCAATGAGATCCCAGTAGTTGATTCTTTGAAGTATTTGCTGTGCAGTTTCATATTAGTTCATGAACTGTATGCCTGGTCCTATGTTTTCAAGATTTCCACCTACTTTCAATTTCAGTAGATTTAGTGTTTCTGTTTTAATGTTTAGTTCTTTAATCCATTTTGACTTAAGTGCATGGGGATAGACTTGGGTGTGGTTTTAGTTTTGTGGAGAGCCAGTTTTTCCAGCACCAATTGCTAAAGAGGCTATCTTTCTTCCAGCTTTGTCAAAAATAAAGTTGCCTAATTGTGTTTGTAGTTATATTTGCATCTTCTAATCAGCTCTGTTGATCCTCAGCTCTATATTTTTTGCCAGTACCATGCTGATTTTATCACAGTCACTCTGTAGTAGAATTTCAAGACAAGGATTATAATGCTTCCTGCCTTGCCTTTGATGCTCAATATGGTCTTTGCCTTTCTAGGTCTTTTCTGGTTCCAAATAAATGTTATGAATGTTTTCTCTAGATCTTTGAGGTATGTTGGTGGTAATTTGATAGGGATTGCAATAAATCTGTGTAATAATTTTAAGAGTATGGCCATTTTTTAGTGTTGGTTCTTCCTATTGAGGAATAGGGAGTATCTTTCCATTTTCTGCAAACAGTGATCTCTTTTTTCCATAGAATTGTAATTTTCATTGTACAGAACTTTTACCTCCTTTGTTAGATTAATTCCTAGGTATTTCATTTTTGGGATGCTATTGTGAAGGGTGTTGTTTTCTAATTTCTCAAGTGAGTTTGCTGTCTGCATAGAGGAATGCTGTCAGTGTTTGGGTATTGACTTTGTAGCCTGCTACCCTCCTGAATTTGCTTGTCATTTCTAGGAGCTTCTTGGTGGAGTTTTTTGAGTCTTCCAAGTAAAGTATTATATCATGTGCAAATAATGATAGTGTCTTAGTTACTTTTACTCGTTGCTGGGACAAATACCCGGCACTCAAACTGAAGAAAGGAAAGGTTTATTAGCTCACAGTTACTGGAGGTTCAGTCCATATTCAGCTGGCCCAAGGCAAAGTGGAACAGGCCAAAGAGCATCCAGTTCATGGTGGTAGAACAGCAACAATGGTGACAGAGGCAACCAACCAACCAGGGGAGCAGACAACAACAGCTCTAGACTGTCTCTTTGTCTCTCTTTATGTTACATTCAGCCTCTCCACCTCAGCCTATCTGCTTTAGGATACACCCATAATCCCAGAAGTACTTAAAACACATAATCCCAGGGATCATGGATCTAGTCTCAAACTCTAGATCAGTACTAAAACACATAATCGCAGTGACTTATGAGTCAAGTCCCAGTCTGTAGAAGTCCCTGCCCCATGACTGCATGAGGCTTTGGGGAACAATTAGACATAAACCATAACAGATAGTTTTCTTCTTTTTTACCTGTTTCTCTCTCTCTCTCTCTCTCTCTCTCTCTCTCTCTCTCTCTCTCTCTCTCTGTGTGTGTTTTAGGAATGGAATTTAGTGTGTTCAGGGTCTCATTACTACATCAGATGTAGTAATGCACCTGTTTACAGCCTCCCAAGAGCTGGGATTACAGGCATGAGCCACCACGCCCAGTCTCAATTGCTGTCTCAGTGTGCCTTGGGGATGGGACAGCATGGCAGGTCCGGAAGGCCTGGGGATTGAATCCCTGGGCCCTACGCCTGCTCGTCAGTGGTGCTTTAATCTGCTGAACTATTTTGCTAGCCCTCATTTCTCTCTATTGTCTAATGGCCTTAGCTAATGATTCCAGAACTACTTTGAATAGGAGTGGTGAAAGAAGACAATCTTGTCTTGTACCTTATCTGAGAGTAAAAACTTTCAGTTTTTACGTATTTTGAATTATGTTGGCAGTTGGATTGTCATAGATGGCTTTTATAAGGTTGAAGTAGAGGCCATCTATTTCAATTTTCTGTAGGGCTTTGACCAAGAATGAGTGTTGAACTCTGCCAAATGCCTTTTCTGTTTTTTTGTTTT
>PVJA010016107.1:42500-44108 GCA_004027025.1 Myocastor coypus
TTCAGGTGAGAGGACCCGGATGTCTGGCGGGTCAGCCAGAATGTGCAGGCGAGCGACCTGGACGTCTGTTGGTAGTGCAGGAATCTATTGAACTATTTTTAGGAAGGTATTTTACATAATATTTAAACCTATATATTTTTTAAAGTTTCTGCTGACCATATGATTAAGTGTATATATTTCTTGACTATAAACATTTCATTAGTTTCAAGCCGCTATATTTTACTTCCACATTCTAATCTCCATAATGAGACTAATTTAGTTCATGTAAATAAAATAGCTTAATGTCTTTTTATTCAAGTAAGATTTAGAGTACCTGGGCAGGAAGATAGCTCAGCAGTCTAAGCGACTGCCTGGAAAGCACAAGGACCCAGGTTCAATTCCTCATACTGCATGCCTTGTCACCGTGTTGGCCAGCAAAGCTAGGTGTGTTGGTGCACACTTGTATTCCCAGCATTGGGGAGGCTGATACAGGAGGAACCCTAGGAGTCCAATCTGTGTAGTCAGAGCCTGCACCAAATAAATAAATAAATAAATAAGTAAGTAAGTAAGTAAGTAAGTAAATGATTTAAAGAAAGAATTGGAGTAATTATTATTTATAAAATACTGGTTGATATAATAATAAGCAATGTCCTAACCACTGTTATTTTCCTGTATTGAGATTTTTTATCATTGATTTTATTGATTTTTTTCTCTTTGAAGTAAATAATTCTTAGCAAAAATAGAAAAACAAACAAGCAAACAAAAAAACAGAATGCCAAAGAAATTATCATTATTCAGTTAAACCCAAAGTAGAAAGCATTAAAAATTTCATGAGTATCACATTAAGTATGTTTTAATAAATATTCTGTGTTGCCAACTAGTATTTTAGAACAATTGATTACTGTCATAGTTACTCTCCTCTCCTTGCTGGGACAAATACCCGACACTCAAAATGAGGGAAGGAAAGGTTTATTTAGCTCACAGTTACTGGAGGTTTCAGTCCATATTCAGCTGGCTTCAAAGTAGACTGGCACAAGTAAGAGGGCAACCTTCCATGGCAAGTGGGCAGAGAGTAAGTGCATTGGAAGAGAGTTAGCAGCTGCTCAAGCAGCTAACTTCTCTTGCTACTTTACATTAAAATACAAATCACCTGTCCCAGGCTAGGGATGCACCCATTTCCACAATAATCAATTACAAATTCCAGAAGCCACCCTGCCTCAGTGAATGCTTGAGGCTTTGGGGGACACCTATATGCAAACCATAACAATTACCTAATAGTGAAATGAGATCAATACTTGTAGTTTGCTGTTTGTGTCAGTGAATCTATGAGCTTTTTACTTACCATGGCATTCAGAGCACTGTGAAAAAAGACCATCTTATCTCAGAGTGGCATTCAATTATCAGTATTTTGCCTGTAATCCCAGCACTCAGGAGGCTGAGGCAGGAGGATTGGTGCGAGTTCGAGACCAGCCTGGGCTACAAAAGTGAGCTCAGGACCAGCCTCAACTGCATAGCCAGACCCTGTCTCAAAAAGACAAAAAAAAAAAAAAAAAAAAAAAAAAAAAAAAAAAAAAAAAAAAAAAAAAAAAAAAAAAAAAAAAAAAAAAAAAAAAAAAAAAAAAAAAAAAA